>JAJOOD010016407.1:0-29303 GCA_029582525.1 Solanum tacnaense | reverse complement strand
TCTTGCTCCCTTAGTCTCGATTTCCCCCTTGATTATGCTTATCGCTTATGGTCATTTTAATTGCTTCCGCGACCAAGGATGTGTAATGATACGCTATGAGGCTTGTTTGGGGTTCCTTCGGGTTCCCCATTCGTCGGTCACGTCTAGGCACTAGGCTTGGGTCGTGACAGTGGTATTATGGGATGCTACCCATGCATTGCACAAGTATGCCTTGACGTTACTTGAGAATAGTCCTTTTATGATATGAATGGCTAAGAGTTGAGTAAGGCTTATATGATGCTTATGTTGAAGACTTTGCTTATTATTATGATATTATCTCTTATGCTTATAGTTTATGTTTCATGAAGTATTTCATATGATTATGGACTATGTCTTATATTGACTTACCCTTGTCTTATTCTCTTATGATTACGCTAGCTAACATATTTAGTACATTTTGTACTAACACATACTTTGCCTACATTCTCATCAAATGTAGGGTTTGAAGATTGAGTTCTACTCTTGGAGATAAGTTTCTAGAAGTTGCAAGGAGTCGAAGATCTTGGTGAGTCTCATAGCTTCGAGGAAAACATCCACTAGTTCCTTTATGTCTTTTATTTTCATGTTGAGACTATTGTTGTAATGACTCGGAAAACAAGTAGGTGAAACTAGAGCCTTACGAGTGTGTTGTTGAGTTTGTTATGGGGTTTTATGTTGTAAAAGGAGTACCCGAGCATAGGTTGAGGGGTTTAGGGAATAAACGTCAAGGTACGACTCCCCAAGGACCAACCAAGGGTTCTTGAGGAGGGCCCTAAAGCCTAACCCCCAAGACCCCTAAATCTGCCAAAAGCTGCCAATTTAGGGCCACCTACGGATGACACCTACGGGCAGTAGGTGGACCCACGCCCCGTAGTTGAGAGTCGTGGGTCAGGCACCAAAATGAAAAGTCTATGAACCAACCTACAGACCTGCAAGATGGGGCATTAATGCACCCACGGTCCGTAGGTCAAGGGGCGTCGGTCACCACCATAGGTTATGCCCAATCTCAACCATTAGAGGGACAATTTAGTAAATTCCAAATTAATTAGCTATTTGTTGGGGACGGTTTATATTGTTTTACTTAACTTATTTAATACTTTTTAAACTATTAAACACCCTTTTACAATTCATTTTCCCAAAACTCAAAAATAGAAACCACCTCCTCTCCAAATAATTCTCTCTCTAGAAACCTCCATTAGAGAAGAAGAAGTCAAGGTTTGGAGTTCAAGAGTTCATCTTTCTCACTCAATTTCGTGGAGTTTCTTCAATCAAGGTATGGTAGTCTTCATCCTTGGTTAGTTTCCATCCAAGGAGCCCCTTCAAAAACATGATTTCAAAGTTTCAAAAATCCCCCAAAAGTTAGGGTTTCAATCTAAGTCATGGGTTCAACTTCAAAACATTTTCAAAGGTTTATTTATGATGAATTATTATTGAATTGAGGAACTAATGTTGATTTATGATGAAATTCACCCATGAACGCATGATTTCCCCCAAAATACTAAATTGTGAATTGTTATTTGGGATTTATTGATTATGGAACCATGTGAAGAGATTAAGTCTATATTTATTTAGTTTATTGAATTATTTCATTATTCATGCCTAAATTGTAGTATTCTAGATGTTTTGGTGAATTGTGATTCATGGCCTTGAAGAGCAAGTATGAAGGATTGGTGTATAATCATGATGCTATGTATATGCTTGTGATTTCAATGAAAGTAATGTGATCATGTTTAGAATGAAATTGTGTTATTATTGAAAGGTTATTCTCAATTATACACTTATGAATGATGATGATAGAATGTGAAAGGTTTCTTCAATGTAATGTTACATCTTGAATCGGTAGGCTTAGGGCATCCACTTCTTGTGTAAATAAAAGTAATGTTGATTGATGTATCTTGAATTGGTAGGCTTAGGGCATCCTCTTTTTGTGTAAATAAAAGTAATGTTGATTGATGTACCTTGAATTGGTAGGCTTAGACAACCTCTTTTTGTGTAACTAATGTATCTTGACTTAATGAACATGAATTGATAGGCAGATGACATTCCTTTCATAAATGACTAATGAAGTATTCTAAGGCTTTGTCTTGAATCGATAGAGCAATGACATTCCTTTCATAATGAGCCAATGAACTAATGTAATGATGACTCTTGAATCGACAAGCCAATGACATTCCTTTCATGACGAGTCAATGAACTAATGTAATGATGACTCTTGAATCGATAGGCCAATGGCATTACTTTCATAATGAGTCAATGAACTAATGTAATGTTGAATCTTAAATCGATAGGCCAATGGCATTCCTTTCAGGAGGATTCAACGAGCTATCATAATAATGTACCATGAATCGATAGGCCAATGACATTCCCTGCATGTGTGCAATAATGTACCTTGGGTCGATAGGCTGATGTCATTCCTCTCAAGTGTAATAATATTAATGAGAATGAACTACTCTATGGGAATGGAGGCTTAGTACCGAGTGGATATGGTAAGATGGAAGCTCTCCCTACGTTAGGCCGACTTTCAATGAATATCTTTCTTATCCCATAACTATGTTCCGACATAGGTTATTAGCTAGTGGATCCACCTAAGCTAAACTGTTACCGATCCTACCTTAGGCAAGTAGACCAACCCTTTACAGTGTGGGATAGACACCGGATTCCATGTTAAGCTCACATGGTCTGTGTCGGTTAACTCTTATTCCCATCATGTGAGATACGTGCTATGGTTACTCAAGAGGTTCTATGAAATGTGGATGGTAGTATGGGATGTCATTCATACATTTCAAGAGTAGGCTTTGATAGGGCTATGATGTGATTCTCCAATGTCTTAATGTCTAATGAATATATGTGCTCTTAATGAAGCTAATGAGAATGTTGACTTAAAGGCTTAACGTAATGATGCATGCTTTACTTGGATTGTATTATGAGTTACTTTCCCTGTCATGACTTATGAAATATATGTGTTCCTTATACTTGAGTATTGACTAAACATGAGTATGAAGATTGGTAAGTTCATCTATGGTGGCCTCAAAGTGGTACTTAGTATGAATGGTAGTATGGGATGCCATTCTTAGATTGCACAATTATAGCTTAGAGTTACATGATGCTTATCGTGACCAAAGACATTGACCTATGGTATGAGTGTCTACGATCATCGATAATATAGTAACCCAATCAAGGGTTGGGGTCGTGTCCCAAAAGAGTGGTTTTGAGAATTAATAATCATTTAGAATTTTATTCAAGTTAGTCGTAGTTAAAGACATTTGCGATAAAAGACATTGTAAATTAAAGGGGGTGACACAATAGTGTCAAATATCAAAAAGGGGTTTTGTAACAAGTATTAAAACAACAAAATAAACAAGAAAATAAAGTATGGGGAAAGGTTCTTGGGATGTGACCGTAATACAAGTTGAGATAAATTTTTGGGTACATGCTTTCGATAGGAAATTTGCAAAATAATAGTGACTAGGCTAAGCTTTAAATGGAAATAAGTTCCCTCTCGGGTAACTTACCCCGTTTCAAATGTGTTCCTCTCGGATACCCAATAGCCGCATGAAGACCAGCCTACGCCTTACCCCACTCACTCTCTTGAGTTGAGTGTTAGGATATGGGACTAGAGCTCACCCTTTCAGGCAGAACCTAATGTCGACCCACTCCTTAGGCCATGAGTCTAGTGGTTTTGGTTTCGTGACCTCCCTCTCGGGCAAGCCGAAAACACATGGGTAGCTTTGTATTTGCAACTACAAACACTTTAGATTAAACCACAACCACTAGGTGAAATAACCATTAAAATACATCTAACCTATCAGCAAGCAAGACCCAACAAGAATAGCAACCCATATTTGCTAAATCACACCCCAAGAATAGGGGTTTTTAGCGACATATCAAGAAATAAGAAATTATACCTAACATGATAATGAAATCAACTAGGTATAAGAAAGTAAACCTTAAAATTAAGCAAAGGAAAATGAATAGAGAAGACTCACTTCCAAACTTGGGGAAGAAGAACTCCTTTCTTCAAGTCTCCACAAAACCCTCTCCAAACTTGAGAGAAAAAATATCCACCAAAGTATGTCCCAAAGTGAAAATAATAATAATAATTGTTCCACTCCAAAAATTCTCCAAAATCTCACTAAGACTACAATTCTAACTAGTATTTATAGTTTTCATAGATTGTGTTGCAGAGGATTGTTCGGCGACTTTAGTCGAGATCGCTAATGAACTTGGCGATTCGCCTTTTAGTCAGCTCATCACCTTCAGTGTCTTGCCTTTAGCATTCTCACATTCTGGATCATTGGGCGGTATAGTACTGCTTCGCGAAACTAATCGGCGACTCGCCGTTTGCTCCTTTCCTCGCCTTTTGATCCATTTCCTTCAAGGCTTCGCGTACTTGAACGAAGGGCGGTTCATGTCGTTTTGGCGACTCGCTAAGTTAAACTCGGCGATCCGCAGGATTCCATTTCTTGTTCTTTCCAGCCCTATTAGCTCCGTTTTGCGCCTAAGTATCCATGCTTCCACTAAAACTTCAAATACCTGAAACTTCAGCCTTTTAATCACGTATGGAGATAAAACAAGCATTCAAGGACACTATTTCTATTAAAATAAAGCCCTAAATGAGTCCAATTTGTGGACTCATCAACACCCCCAACTTAAACTTTTTCTTGTCCTCAAGCAAACTCAAGTCCAGCCATTCAAAAAGGGTGCCTCACACAGTGCTACACAAGACTAAATCATGAATGCACACAACAAGATTCAATTTACTTATGCAACGATCAATTGTGTACTCAAAGATTCAAATTGTGACACACTATCACCAAAGATTCTCATGCTCACAATACTTGCTACTCGTGCAATTTCAAGCTCAACAAAAATATCTAAATGCCCTCGCACAAAGAATGATTCAATATTCACACATATGTATGAGTCAATTTAAGATCAGGAATCAAATACAATGCTCATACTCAAAAAGAGGAACATAATGCATGTTTTTACCAATAGGTTTGCCCTTATTTTCCAATTGACTTTCGATTCAGCTTACTCAAGATCAAAAAGGTCTTTCTAAGGCTTGTAATGGGGCTGAGTGTAAAGGTATCGTCATTTAGGCTCAATGACTTTCATCCTCATGAGATGTTATGTTCTTAAAACATCCTCTTCCCTTCCTTTCTCAATTCTTCGTCTAGTGCTAATAAGTCATCCTATTATTCGTTCTTCATGTATTGCTTGGAAACCCAGTTTCTTTTGCACTTTTATTCCATGACTTTCTTTTTCTTTCTTTTCTTCTCTTTCTTTTTCTCTTTTTGTTATATGGAGAACTTCCATTTTGTTTTGCAATACAATAGGTTCAGGAGACTTTCTTGCACTTCTTGACTTTTCCTTTTTCTTTTCACCACACCCCCAACTTAGACTTTTGTCCTAAGTTGGCTATTCACTAAACCACAAATCAAGAGGATTATAGGTAGTGGATCAAGTAAGGTCTAGGTTTTATCAAGGTTCTTCCAAAGAAAGGTAAGGCTCAAAGGGTGTTCAAGATAGTTTCACACGTTCACAGGTAGGCCACAAAAAGAGGTATATGTTAAATTGGCTCACACTCTTTAAAATTACCTAAGATCATTTCAAGAGTAAACCTTTCTAAATCAATCAGACTAACAGGGCAAATTCTAGGTTTATTCATGCAAGGTTTAAAGTAAGCTAATCACACAAGGCATCGATACTTCAGTCAAACAAGACTAGACACGTTCTCTAGCGTGCAACATTCCTCACAAGAAAATCAATTCGATAAATGGCTAGTCACAACGAGATGCAAAGAGTGCACATATTGTCTATGTAACTTCATTTGGCCTCGTCGTAGCCATGCATTCATGTTTGAGAGCACTATTTAAGTCATTGGTATTGATCGCAACCGAGACTTAAATTTTTGCAAAAGAACAGCCACTTTCAACACAAGAGGTGGCGAAATTTTTTTCCGAAGGGATCAAAATTGTTTTTGCAATTAAAACAATAGGAGCCATAAACTCAAACATCCACAGAAAAGCAGTATTTAAAACACAAATTAAAATAGACAGCCCAAATATCGAAATAACACACAAAGGTGGGCCTCACCCCACCACAAATAAAAGCATATGTCCTCAAATTAATGTAGGAGTATCCAAAAGTTTAGACAAGTAAAGATAGAGAGAGGTGAAGGGTAATCCTGTCTACACGCTTTCTTCATCTTTCGGAGCATTGTTGCCTGCTGCATTAGCCTGAAACTCGACAATGGCCCCCGGGTTGTCATTCTGGGTTTCATTGTGTTCCTTTGTTCTAGCTTCTGCAACGATGTTAGCTTCAACCATTTTATCCACGTCATGGGCCGCCAAGAAGGAATTTGCAGTTGTGTATAAGGTGCGCCTCCATGAAGGAAGGGCGGGATCAATGGGAATTCTCCTACTGGCACTTACTTTCTTACTCTCCCTTCTTTCTTTGGTCAGTTCTGCTATCTTTTCATCTCTTTTGAAATCCCGTGCTCTTACATGTCGGGGTGGCATGTCTCTTCCTGCAACTTTTGGTCTTTCCATTCCTGCAAAGGCTTTGGGGAAAAGTTAGAAAGTATTTAAGCAGAGCAGGAGAATGGTGTGCGTATAATCACCTTGCCACACTAGTTGGTGACGTGCTCACTCACTTAGGTTAGTTATTGAAATCTGTGCATAAAGGAACTAAGGGTGCAGGCAAGAAGGGCGAATTAAATGGCCTCTGGGCAAGTCGTCGAAAATATTCAACGATAGCAGGCTTCTCACTGATTTTTACAGATTAAATAACCCAAATTTGCTTTTAATGAAAGGCGACAAGGGTAGTTAGGTGAATAGCTGAGTGATTTGGCGAGCTAAGCCCGGCTTGCCAACTGACTCAACACGCCTATGTTCTAAGCGATTTCCAGGCTCAACCCCGCAACCATGGTCAAAGAAACTCAAGCCCTTATAGCACAAACTCACAATAAAACCCATAACAGTATCACACCCCCGCAGTAAATTAATTCAAATTAGAGCACAGTTGATTTAGATTCTACCAATTAGGCAAACATGTTAATCAATGATGTATGAAATGCCCTCAGTGCGGAGAGTTTGCCAAGACTTGCCAATATCAACACTATGCAAATGAGTACAATTTTACTAAATTAAAAACGGGGTTTGAATCACCAACCTTTAGTGCCGAATCAGATGCTAATAAAGTGTTAGATAGCAATGAGATCCAAATTTGCGCACAATTTGACACTTAAATAATTTAGACTTGCAAGAAATATAAAACTAAAGTGCAGGTGTGAGTTTGGTAGGATGAAGAAATGAGAGAAGATGAATGAAATAGGATTTTTAAACCTGTGGCCAGCAAAAACCGTCTAGTTCCCGCCTGTTCAGCAATGTGAGTTAAGTTCGCCTAGTAATTCAGTGACACGTAGAATATCTAATTTCTTCACCGAAGTTAGCAGGACCTTTGGTTTATGTAGGGATCCCAACGGCGGTCTCTTTCGAGATCGCCAACATTGTTGGAGATACGCCAGTATTTTTTCTAGACCGCTGAGCTTTACAGAAGCCCATCTAAGGATGCCTTCAATCAGACCGCGGAAGAATTTTAGTTCACCGAACTTGTCGGCGACCTGCCAACTAAACCTGTTGCTCGCTTTCATACGTCTTTTCAAGCACTTCTAGCTTCAACCTATGCAAACAAAACACTATTATTTTATCAAGAAAATTAAAAAGAAAGTAATTAGTTTTGGGTTGCCTCCTAAACAGCGCCTTAGTTAATGTCGTGGCACGACGTAAGTCAATGCTTAAATTGGATTTTTAGGGTTGCACCTAGTGCATCTAGGTGATCCCACTTGTTCATGCAGATGAGGCTGAGGAAGCACATGACTTAGGAGAATTTCAATTAGCTGGATAGATCTAGAGTGAGAGTTGCTCATCTGATTTAGCACTTCTACACTTTCTCTAATCTTTTCTAGCACTCTATCTTGTTCATTTAGCTTATGAAGAATGATTAATAGCATACCTTCGATACACTTATTTTCACTGTCCATAGATCCTCTCTGCTCAGTCTGTGGTCTGCATTTACTTTGATCTCTGGACACCATTTCCAATTCCTTGATCTTGTGAGTCAGTTTATCCATTTGACATAGCAAAATGATTAATGTCTGGTCCTTTTCAGTGTCCTTGTTGATTTTAGCTACAAGGTCAAGGAATTTGGCTGCGGTCTCATAGGGGTATTTTTCACGGCCATTTGGCATAAGTTGGTTCATTATCTCTCTATTTTCGGGACTTAGACCCCTGTAGAAGAATTCCAGTAGAACAAAATTGGGTATTTCATGAGTTGGGCATTGCTTCAACAGTGTTTTAAGCCGCAGCCATGACTCACGAAAGGGTTCTTCTTCTAGATGCTTGAAATTTACGATGTGATCTCTGAGCCTCATCACCTCTGCTAGAAGGTGCTCCATTGGTCCACCTTCTCCATCATGTATATTCATTGTCCTGCCTCAACACGCAAACAACTAGACAAAACTAAAAATTAGGTGAGTAAACTACTTCTACCAGGAGCAACAATTCTATTAGACTACAAATTCTCAAATAACACCACTCCCCGACAGCAGTGCCATTTTGATACTTATCGTGACCAACGACACTGACCTACGGTATGAGTGTCTACGATCGTCGATAATATAGTAACCCAACCAAGGGTTAGGGTCATGTCCCAAGGGAGAAGTTTTGAGAATTAATAACCAATTGGAATTTCATTCAAGTTAGTCGTAGTTAAAGACATTTGCAATAAAAGACATTTTAAATTAAAGGGGGTGACACAAAAGTATCAAATATCAAAAGGGGGTTTTGTAACAAGTATTAAAACAACAAAATAAACAAGAAAATCAAGTATGGGGAAAGGTTCTTGGGATGTGACCGCAATACAAGTTGAGATAAATTGTTGGGTACATGCTTTCGATAGGAAATTTGCAAAATAATAGTGACTAGGCTAATCTTTAAATGGAAATAAGTTCTCTTTTGGGCAACTTACCCCGTTTTAAATGCGTTCCTCTCGGACACCCATTTGCCGCATGAAGACCAGCCTACGCCTTATCCCACTCACTCTCTTGGGCTGAGTGTTAGGATATGAGACTAGGGCTCACCCTCTTGGGCAAAACCTAATGTCGACACACTCCTTAGGGCATCGTTCTAGTGGTTTTGGTTTCGCGACCTCCCTCTCGAGCAAGCCGAAAACACATGGGTGGCTTTGTATTTGTACCTACAAACCCTTTAGATTAAACCACAAACACTAGTTGAAATCACCATTAAAATACATCTAACCTATCAGCAAGCAAGACCCAACAAGAATATCAACCCATATTTGCTAAATCACACCCCAAGAATGGGGGGTTTTAGCCACACATCAAGAAATAAGAAATTATACCTAACATGATAATGAAATCAACTAGGTATAATAAATTAAACCTTAAAATTAAGCAAATGAAAATGAATAGAGAAAACCCACTTCCAAACTTGGGGAAGAAGAACTCCTTTCTTTAAGTCTCCACAAAACCCTCTCCAAACTTCAGATAAAATATCCACTAAAGTATGTTCCAAAGTGAAAATAATAATAATAATTGTTCCACTCCAAAAATTCTCCAAAATCTCACTAAGACTACAATTCTAACTAGTATTTATAGTTTTTACAGATTATGCTGCGGAGGATTGTTCGGCGAAATTAGTCGAGATCGCCGATGAATTCGGCGATTCGCCTTTTAGTCAGCTCATCGCCTTCAGTGTCTTGCCTTTAGCATCCTCGCATTCTGGATCATTGGGTGATACAGTACTTCTTCGCGGAACTGATCGGCGACTCGCCAACTGCTCCTTTCCTTGCCTTTTGATCCACTTCTTCAAGGCTTCGCGTACTGGAATGAAGGGCGGTTCATGTCATTTTGAAGACTCGCTAAGTTAAACTCGGTGATCCACAGGATTCCATTTCTTGTTCTTTTCAGCCCTATTTCCTCCGTTTTGCGACTAAGTATCCATGCTTCCACTAAAACTTCAAATACTTGAAACTTCAACATTTTATTCAGATATTGAGATAAAACAAGTATTCAAGGACACTATTTCTATTAAAATAAAGCCCTAAATGTGTCCAATTTGTGGACTCATCATTACCTAAGGTGATGGTTCTAATGTGATAAAATGCCTTATATGTTGAATGTGATTGTATCTTATGCCTTTTGCTAAAGTTCATGATATTTTCTCAAAATTGGCATATAGCATGGTTTTCAACCAAAATGTTCTTTTTAAGAATTGTGGCTATGTGACTAGATAGAACTTGATATGATAGCTTTAGATGAAATCCTTTGGTATAGATGGGTTTATTTATGGTTATGTGTGTTGTTGGTAGAAAGTCATGATGAGTTTTGAGGAATGTTGAAAGAAGTGATGCTTAAAAGAGTTTGTGTAGGCTTGCTCCCAGGGGGAGATAATATGCTTAGATAGAGAGGTTGTTGAGTATCCTTGATGTTCATGAGTTATGTTTGCTTAAAATTTTCACCTTAAGAGGTGTAGTGAGCTTGAGAAGTTTAGACCCGATTTGGTAGACTCATATGAGACCTTGAGTGGTGTTGGTAAGATTATTTGTGAGTAAGAGTTTCTTAATGAGAACCTCCCTAATTTAGAAGTACCGGTTGGGATCTTAGACTGTCAAGTTAAGAAATAGAAGAGTAAAGAAGTTTATTCCATGAAAATGTTGAGGGGTGGTCTTTTAGTAAGGGTTAGTAGTAGAGGATGCTACTAGAGAGGACAAAGGAGCCCTTCCAGATGAAGGCACCAGTATGTTGATAGTTTCTTAAAGTTGTGAATGTGTTATTAAGGTCCCTATGTTAATTTCATGTTAGCCTAAATATGAGTTTACTCCCAAGGGGGAGATGTTATGTTTGGATAGAAAGGTTGTTGAGAGATCCGATATCCTTATCTCTTTCCTTCTACTCCTATTCAAGCTTGAGACCAAGAGTTCCTTGTAGCTTGTTTCATGTTTTGGAGTCATGTGTGATTATGTGTTTCCATGGTCTCCTTATGCTATGCATGTTCTTGATGAATTCATGTTCAAATGAGAAAATGAGTTTTCATGATTTTATTCCTCATGTTGACGTGCATTTAGTATGAGTTGCCTATATGCTTCATGTGGTTAAATGTTGAACATGCCTAAATGTGCTTTTGAGAAGAATTGCATAATTACTTCATGATGTTATTATGAGCATGCTTTGAGTTGGAGAAGGTAATTCCTCCCATGAAATGAGAAATGTTGAAGTTTTCATGCATAATGGATTTGTAGATGTAGTTCCTACTTCCTTGTGTTGCATTGAGTATGTTTGAGATGGAGTTGATGTTTCCTCCTAGTTATGTGCATAATTATGATGTTTCATGCATGATGACGGCTAGTATTAAGTCTTTAATTCCGTAAAGTGTCTAAAATGTCATTCGAGGATGAATGTTCCCAAGGGGGAGATATTGTAATGACTAGGAACACTAGTAGGTGAAACTAGAGCCTTACGAGTGTGTTGTTGAGTTTGTTATGGGGTTTTATGTTGTAAAATGAGTTCCCGAGCATAGGTTGAGGGGTTTAGGGGTTAAACGTCAAGGTACGACTCCCCAATGACCAACCATGGGACCTTGAGGAGGACCCTAAAGCCTAACCCCCAAGACCCCTAAATCTACCAAAAGCTGCCAATTTAGGGCCACCTACGGATGGCACCTACGGGCAGTAGGTGGACCCACGCCTCGTAGGTGAGGATCGTGGGTCAGGCCCCAAGATGAAAAGTCTCTGAACCCACCTACGGACCTGCAGGATGGGGTATTAATGCACCCACGGTCCGTAGGTCAAGGGGTGTAGGTCACCACCGTAGGTTATGCCCAATCTCGGTCATTAGAGGGACAATTTAGTAAATTCCAAATTAATTAGTTAATTGTTAGGGACGGTTTATATTGTTTTAATTAACTTATTTAAGACTTTTTAAACTATTAAACACCCTTTTACAATTCATTTTCCCAAAACTCAAAAATAGAAACCACCTCCTCTCCAAATAATTCTCTCTCTAGAAACATCCACTAGAGAAGAAGAAGTCAAGGTTTGGAGTTCAAGAGTTCATCTTTCTCACTAAATTTTGTGGAGTTTCTTCAATCAAGGTATGGTAATCTTCATCCTTTATTAGTTTCCATCAAAGGAGCCCCTTCAAAAAGATGATTCCAAAGTTTCCAAAATCCCCCAAAAGTTAGGGTTTCAATCTAAGTCATGGGTTAAACTTCAAAACTTTTCCAAAGGTTTATTTATGATGAATTATGAGTGAATTGAGGAATTAATGTTTATTTCTGATGAAATTCCCCCATGAACCCATGATTTCCCCGAAAATACTAAATCGTGAATTGTGATTTGGGATTGATTGAATATGGAAACATGTGAAGATATTAAGACTATATTGATTTAGTTTATTGAATTATTTCATTATTCATGCCTAAATTGTAGTATTCTATATGTATTGGTGAATTGTTATTCATGGCCTTGAAGGGCAAAGCATGAAGGATTGATGAGTAATCATGATGCTATGTATATGCTTGTGATTTCAATGCAAGTAATGTGATCATGTCTAGAATGAAAATGTGTTATTATTGAAAAGTTATTCTCAATTATACACTTATGAATGATGATGATATAATGTGAAAGGTTTCTTCAATGTAATGTTACATCTTGAATTGGTAGGCTTAGGGCATCATCTACTTGTGTAAATGAAAGTAATGTTGATTGATGTATCTTGAATTGGTAGGCTTAGGTCATCCTATTCTTGTGTAAATAAAATTAATGTTGATTGATGTACCTTGAATTGGTAGGCTTAGATATCCTCTTCTTGTGTAACTAATGTATCTTGACTTAATGAACATGAATCGATAGGCCGATGGCATTCCTTTCATAAATGACTAATGAAGTATTCTAAGGCTTTGTCTTGAATCAATAGGTCAATGGAATTCCTTTCATAATGAGCAAATGAACTAATGAAATGATTACTCTTGAATCGATAGGCCAATGTCATTCCTTTCCTAATGAGTCAATGAACTAATGTAATGATGACTCTTGAATCGATATGCCAATGGCATTCCTTTCATAATGTGTCAATGAACTAATGTAATAATGAATTTTGAATTGATAGGCCAATGGTATTCCATTCATGAGGATTCAATGAGCTATCCTAATAATGTACCATGAATTGATAAGCCAATGTTATTCCTTTCATGTGTGCAATAATGTACCTTGGCTCGATAGGCCGATGGCATTCCTCTCAAGTGTAATAATGTTAATGAGAATGAACTACTCTATGGGAATGAAGGCTTAGTACCGAGTGGATATGGTAAGATAGAAGCTATCCCTACGTTAGGCCGGCTTTCAATGAACATCTTTCTTATCCCATAACACATAGGTTATTAGCTAGTGTATCCATATAAGCTAAAATGTTACTGGTCCTACCTTAGGTAAGTAGACCAACCCTTTACGGTGTGGGATAGACACCGGATTCCATGTTAAGCTCACATGGTCTATGGCGGTTAATTCTTATTCCCATCATGTGAGATACGTGCTATGGTTACTCAAGAGGTTCTATGAAGTGTGAGTTATAGTATGGGATTCCATTCATACATTGGATGAGTAGGATTTGAGAGGGCTATGGTGTGATTCCTTAATGTATAATTAATGAATGTGCTCTTAATGAAGCTAATGAAAATATTGACTTAAAGGTTTAATGTAATGATGCTTTCTTTACTTGGATTGTATTATGAGTTACTTTCCTTGTCATGACTTATGAAATGTATGTGTTCCTTATGCATGAGTATTGACTAAACATGAGTATGAAGACTGGTAAGTCCATCTATGGTTGCCTCAAAGTGGTACTTAGTATGAATGGTAGTATGGGATGCCATTTTTACATTGCACAAGTATAGCTTAAGGTTACGTAAGGTGATGGTTCTATTGCGATGAAATGGCTTATATGTTAAATGTGATTGTATCTTATGCCTTTTGCTAAAGTTCATGATGTTTTCTCAAAATTGGCATATAGCATGGTTTTCAACCAAAATGTCCTTTTTAAGAATGATTTTTGCATGGCTATCATACTTAGTACATTTTTGTGTGCTAATCCATATTTCTACATTTTTACAAATGTGTAGGGTTTGGAGACTTGATGTGCTATTCTTGGAAGATAGGTTTCTAAGGAGCAAGGAATTGAAGATTTGGTGAGTCCTCATAGTTTCGAGGACAAACCCACTTTTCCCTTTGTCTTTTATTTTATGTTTAGAGCTTTTGTATGGGCTATGCCCCAAAGTTTTATTCAAAGTGTTGTAGATGGTTTGAAACAAAGTATAGAAACTTGCTTTTATGAAAATGACTTCGATTGTATGGTTTTAAAGAGTTTTAAATTCCGCACTATTTCCTATGTTCTTATGTTTGAATGTTGTGAGGCTTGTATGAGGCTCTTCGGAGTCTTGTACGCTATGTCACAGCCGGGGTGTAGGCTCAGGTCGTGACACTTGTATGGGCAATGCCCTAAGAGTTTTATTCTAAAGTTGTATTAGATGGTTTGAGACAAAGTGTAGTAAAGACTTCCGCTTGCTTTTATGAAAATGACTTAGATTGTATGGATAAAAGTTTTTAAATTTTCCGTACTTTTCTATTATCTTATGTTATGGTATGCTAAGGGCCTGTATGAGACCCCTTCGGGGTCAAGTACGCCATAGTACATCTAGGGTATACACCTGGGTTGTGACAGGTCAGAATGGTCAGTTTATGAGAGAGTGCCCTAAGAACAGGCAGGGTAATAGTGATGGGGGCAATAGAGCCTAGTCTTCTTCAGTTGCTCCACCAGACAGAGTTGCACCTAGAGGAACTACTTCACGGGCATGCGGAGGAGGAAACCGTATGTATGTTATTACTAGTCATCAAGAGCAAGATGATTCGCCAGATGTTGTCACTGGTATGATCCAAGTCTTTAACTTTGATGTTTATGCTTTGCTAGATCCAGCAGTGAGTTTATCCTTTGTAACTCCTTATGTTGCGATGAATTTTGATGTTCTTCCTGAGAAACTTCTTGAGCCATTCAATTTTTCTACACCTGTTGGTGAGTCTATTCTAGCAAAAAGAGTCTATCTTGATTGTACCATTTTCGTCAATCACAAGAGTACCATGGCTGACTTCGTTGAGTTAGATATGGTAGATTTTGATGTCATTCTACGTATGGACTGGCTTCATGTATGTTATGCATCAATAGATTGTAGAACTCGAGTAGTCAAGTTCCAGTTTCCCAGTGAACCAGTTATAGAGTGGAAGGGTAGTTTAGCACTGCCTAATGGTCATTTTATTTCGTACCTTAAGGCGAGAAAGTTAGTTTCGAAGGGATGTGTCTATCACTTAGTCCGAGTTAATGACTCAAGTGTTGAGATACCTCCTATCCAGTTAGTTCCAGTAGTAAAAGAGATTCCATAAGTCTTTCCAGATGATCTTCCCGGAGTCCCTCTAGAGAGAAATAGACTTCGGTATAGATATTCTTCTCGATACTCGTCCTATATCTATTCCGCCATATAGGATGGCACCAGCAGAGTTGAAAGAGTTAAAAGAGCAGTTGAAAGAACTCCTAGAGAAAGGTTTTATTCGACCAAGTGTCTCACCTTGGGGCGATCCGGTCTTATTTGTGAGAAAGAAAGATGGTTCTCTTAGAATGTGTATAGATTACCGTCAGTTAAACAAGGTTACTATGAAAAATAAGTATCCTCTTCCGAGAATTGATGATCTCTTAGATCAATTCAGGGTGCCACTTGTTTTTCTAAGATAGACGTTAGATCAGGCTACCATCAGTTGAAAGTAAGGGAATGTGATATTCCAAAGACAACATTCAGGACACGTTATAGTTATTGTGATTTCCTAGTTATGTCCTTTGGTTTGACCAATGCGCCTACAACATTCATGGACCTTATGAATAGAGTATTCAAGCCTTATTTAGATATGTTTGTTATCATATTCATTGATGATATACTAATATATTCGAGGAATGAGGAAGATCATGCTAGTCATCTCAGAGTAGTTCCCCAAATTTTAAAGGATAAAAAGTTGTATGCTAAGTTCTCCAAGTGTGAATTTTGGCTTGAGTTCGTGGCATTCTTAGGCCATATTGTTTCCAGTGATGAGATTAGAGTTGATACTCAAAAAATAGAGGTTGTGCAGAATTGGCCTAGACCCACATCTCCAACTGACATTAGGAGTTTCTTGGGATTGGCGGTTAAGTTTCAATGGTCTGAAGCTTGTGAGAAAAGCTTTCAAGAATTGAAAAAGAGGTTGACTACTACCCCAATATTGACCTTACCATAAGGTACACAAGGCTTTGTTGTATATTGTGATGCGTCTATAGTTGGTTCGGGTTCCATGTTAATGCAGAATAGCAAAGTTATAGCTTACGCCTCCAGACAACTTAATGTCCACGACAGGAATTACCCAACCTATGACTTAGAGTTGGCTATCGTAGTATTTGCTTTGAAAATATGGTGTCATTATCTGTATGTTATTCATGTAGATGTGTTCACCGATCACAAGAGCCTTCAGTGTGTATTTAGTCAGGGTTAGAGTTACTCAAGGATTATGACATGAGTATTCGTTATCACCCAGGTAAGGCTAATGTTGTTGTTGATGCCTTGAGTAGATTATCTATGGGTAATACCGCCCATTTTGAGGAAGATAATAAAGAGTTAGCAAAAGATGTGCATAGACTTGCACGATTAGGAGTTCGACTAATGGATTCCACAGAAGTAGGAGTAGTGGTGATGAATGGGGCTGAATCATCATTAGTGTTAGAAGTGAAGGAAAAGAAAGACCAAGATCCTATTTTGCTTTAATTGAAGGCAAATGTCCATAAGCAAAAAGTAATGGCTTTTGAACAAGGGGGAGTGGTGTATTGAGGTATCAAGGTAGGTTGTGTGTGCCAAGGCTGGATGAACTCCAAGAGAGGATCATGGAGGAAGCTCATAGCTCTAGATATTCTATCCATCCGGGTTCAACAAAGATGTATCATGACTTGAGAGAAGTATATTGGTGGAATAGTATGAAGAAGGGTATTGTTGAGTTCGTTGCTAAATGCTCAAATTGTCAACAAGTTAAAGTAGAGCACCAAAGGCCCGGCGGTATGGCTCAGAATATAGAACTTTCGAAATGGAAGTGGGATATGATCAATATGGATTTCATCACAGGTTTACCAAGGTCTCGCAGGCAGCATGATTCTATTTGGGTGATTGTTGATAGAATGACTAAATCAGCCCTCTTTTTATCGTTAAAGACTACCCATTCAATAGAAGATTATGCTAAGCTGTATTTTCAAGAGATAGTCAGACTTCATGGGGTTCCGGTATAGATTATTTCAGATAGAGGAGCACAATTTACTGCACAGTTTTGGAAGTCATTCCAGAATGGCTTGGATTCAAAGGTGAACTTGAGTACTGCTTTTCATCCTCAGACATATGGTAAAGTAGAGCACACTATTCATACTTTATAAGTTATGTTGAGGGCCTGTGTGATTTATTTCAAGGGTAATTGGGATGATCACCTACCTCTCATCGAGTTTAACTACAATAATAGTTACCATTATAGCATCTAAATGGCTCTATATGAAGCTCTTTATGGGATAATATGCAGATCTCCTATTGGATGGTTTGAGTTTAGTGAAGTTGGGTTGATAGGACCAGACTTAGTTCATCAAGCTATGGAGAAAGTGAAAGTTATTCAAGAAAAGTTGAAAATAGAACAGAGTCCTCAGAAATCCTATATAGATGTTAGGAGAAGGGACTTAGAGTTTGAAGTAGATGATTGGATTTAATTAAAAGTTTCACCCATGAAGGGTGTTATGAGATTTGGTAAGAAGGGGAAACTTAGTCCCCGATATATTGGTCCTTACAGAATATCCAAGAGGATTGGCAATGTAGCTTATGAGTTGGAGCTGCCCCAAGAGTTAGCAGTGGTTCATCCGGTATTTCACATCTCCATGTTGAAAAAGTGCATGGGTGATCCTTCATTTATCATACCTACTGAAGATATTGGTATCAAGGATAGCTTATCATATGAGGAGATTCCTGTTCAGATTCTGAATCACCAAGTTCGCAAGTTGAGAACTAAAGATGTAGCATCAGTGAAAGTTCTGTGGAGAAATTAGTTTGTTGAAGAAGCTAATTGGGAAGCTGAGGAGGATATGAAGAAGAGATACCCACATCTCTTTGAATCTCGAGAAGTTCCAAATTAACGTACTAATCCTTTTCTTGGCTTTTATTTCAAGTTGGCATGTTGTTTTTAGATTTTTCTTGTTGGGTGTTTGAGCTAGGTGTTAGATGCTACGTCTTAGCCTTCTAAGTATAATCTCATTCGAGGACGAATGTTCCCAGGGGGGGATATTGTAACACCGCACTACTGGAAAGACTTAGAATTAGAAAGAAACCGTTTTTGGATATAATCAAATTTGGAAAGTTTGACAAAGTTAAGCTAAGTATAATTTAGGTGTGCTACAAGATACCGTAGGAATTATCTTTGAATTATCTTTCCAATGCCACTGAGTTTGCTCAATTTCGAGTTCGTATGAGGGAGATATGCCCATTTGAAGTTGGGTTGTCTAGATAAGGAGAGTCAAAATCGGATTTTAGAAGGGTATTATGGTCTTTTCACTACCCACTTAATTAAATTCATTTTTGGTAATTAAGTTGGGGTCTAAACTGATTGGATTCATTTTACGCTTCAGAAAAATAAGTTAGGGTTTTGAGAGAAGAGAAAAGAAGAGTAGAAGAAGCTTAGAATCATCACATTCTTGAAGATTTGCTTGTGGATTTCTCCAAGGGTTGATCCCTACGAGGTATGTGAGATCACATAGAATTGGGTTCGTTCACCCACGCGCCAATCATGATTTTATTCAGCAAAAAATATGTTTTGCAAGTATAGAAATTGAGTTCTTGATGGATTTTGTTGAAGTTTCTATTGGGTTCTTGATTGTTGAAGTTGTTGATGAGTTATTGATTTAAATTCATGAAATTAGATGTCGTTTTGAGTAGATTCTTGCATATTTTGATTATGTATTCAAATCTAAGTGTTTGGGGGAAAGAACTAACTGAATGTAGAGGATTTAGAGTTGAAAAACGAGCAAGAAAATTCAGGGATTTTTTTGTTTGGGGTCTGTAGTTTGGGCTCTAGGGCACCGCGCCAGCCAGTGCGCCCCAACCCAGGCTCTGAAGTTTTGGGTCTGGCGCACCGCGCCACTCAGAGCGCCAGGGACGCCAGGTCTTCTACCCTTTCCCACTTCTTTCCGTTTGAGTTCCCTTGAAACGTACCTATGTTTTCTAGTTGATTTGTACACTCTAAGGTACGTCTAAACATCATGAAATCATCCATTACATGAGATCATGAGCCTTGAATCCATAATTCGATTCAAGGAAAGTTAAGAGTCAAGTCAAGAGAAGTTCATAGAGTGTTCTAAAAGTCTTTTACAAATGTTTTAACTTTGTTTAAAGACTTGAGTTTTGAGTTGAGTAAAGAGTAAAAATTGATGTTCATTTCTTCAAAGAAGTATATAGGGACTATGTATTCCCAAATAGTAAATATTTTCACATTTAAACAAGAGAGCCTTTGAGCTAAGTTTTCAGTAAAGAACAAATGCTTTCACAATTAAGAAAGAGAGGAAACTTTGATTTCGAAGAGAGCCTTTGAGCTAAGTTTTGAGCAATTATCTCAAACCACAGAAAGAAGTTATATGTTTAAACATATGATCTAGTATATTTTGTGAGTAGTATTCAGCACCGATATAGGGGAAAGTTCACACAACTCCTAGCACCCATAAACCATGTAGCCATCATGGATTGAAAAAGGATCATACTTTTTAGATGATTCCTTAGTGATTTTTAGCATAGACTAGTGGATCGACTTAGTGAGTTAGGTTCTATTCCCTTAGAAAGGTATAGGACGGCCCTGGCAGCGTGAGGCAAAACATTGTATCATCACATAGCTCTTAAGTGATGGTTATCGGTTAGAGAAATTCCCACATAAGTATTTTCTATTTTTATATACACAGAAGTAAATTCTATTTTGATATACATTCCAGAGTTTATATTGTATCTTTGCATACATACAGAGTTACTACTATATTTTTAAATACACAGAGTTGTTATCCATATTTTAAAAGCTTTTCTTTATATTACATTTATATTATCGCTTTATATTGAAATGAGTTAAGTTGAGTTGAGTTGAGCCCATGTATGTTCTTTTAGTACCTTCCAAGCTTATGTTTTGTTTTAGAATTCCCCTCGCATGCCCGTACATTCAATATATTGATGCCAGTTAGCCTGCATCGTTGTTATGATGCAGATACAGGTAACCAGGATCAACATCCAGCGCTTCGTTGATTCTAGTTGAGCTTCCGAGTTGTTGGTGAGTCTCTTTTCTTTCGGAGGACCCCTTTTTACTACTTTATAGAGGTTTCATAGACAATTAGTTGATGTTAGTTCTTGAGTCTTTCAATTTCAGTTATGATTGAGACTCTAGTTGCCACTTTGGCCAGCGAATGTTTAATTATAATACGTTCTCTGTTATTTTTGAGTTTCAGTTTACTTTTTAAAGTATATTTATGTTGAAGAAAGTCTACCTCTAAGAGTTAAGTCAGGACAAGGGTTCGCTTGGGGCCAGCAATGGTTCTCGAGTGCTAATCCACCCATGGTGTAGGCTCGGGGCATGGCAAACTTGGTATCAGAGCACATAGTTCAACAGTCCTAGGGAGTCTATTAAGCCGTGTCTGTAGAGTCCTAGTTATCGGTGTGAAGTGCGCCACATCTATAATTAGGAGGCTGCGACACTTAGGAACTATCTTACTTCTTTCATACTAATTTCATGCGATAGAGTGTATCTCTATAAAAAGTCTCTTTCTAACTCGTGCTTGCACGTGTCTTTCAGATCATGCCTCCACCAAGAGCTGTCAGAGTTCATCCGGCTAGAAAGAATGTTGAACCACAGGAACAAGGGGTACCTAATGCACCAGAAGTGCAACCCCAAGGAGAGGTCACCAATGTTGAGTTTCTTGAGGTCATCCGGATGTTGAGCCAAGTTGTGACCAAACAAGATGGGCAACAGAGAGAGCATCAACAGGAAGTGGCTGATACTTTTAGAGTCCGTGAGTTCTTAAGGATGAACCCTCCAAGCTTCACAGGTTCAAGTGTCACTGAGGACCCAGAAAACTTTGTGGAGGATCTTCAGAAGGTTTTTGAGATCATGCATGTTGTCGATGTTGAACGAGTGGAACTAGTTGCATATCAACTGAAGAGTGTTGATGTAACACCCTAGAAACTACTAGGCTAAACTAGAGCTTGTCGTGAGGGTTAGGGTCGTGAATTTAGCTTCCCATACTTAGAAAGAAGGGTTTTGGGCTAGAACGTCAAGGTACAACTCACCTAGGACCAACCAAGGGCCCTTGAGGAGGACCCTAGCAAACTGCCCAAAAAAGTTGCCCAAGGCAGTACACCCATGAAGGGACCCACTCCCCGTAGGAGGGTCCACGCCATGTGGATGGCTTCGTGGGTCAGGGTACCAAAGACACTTCCTCATATCACCACCCACGATTGACCAGCACACCCCGTGAGACCACTCACAGCCTGTGGGCGTGGTCTCGTGGGTGAGGCAGAATGTTGACCTAGGCGTTTAAGTGATAGATTAATGGAACTTTCCAGAATTAATGAGGGGTTAAGTGGTGTCACTTTAACCTTACTTAGACCACCTATATAAAGCTTTTAGACCCCTAAATTCATTGATCCTAGTCATTATTTCAACTCACCAAAAAGAACCCAATTCTCTCAAAGATATTCTCTCTCTAAAAAGTGAAGAAGAAGAGAATCAAGCTAGGTCAAGTCAAGACTCCATTGTTGCACGCTTTGTAAGACTTTATAATCAAGGTATGATAGCTTATTTATCCATAGATTCTTCTATCCATGGAGTCCCCTAGTTATTCCACAATTGTAAGAAGTAAAGCTTTGAGAGTAAGGATTGTAGTCATGAATGTTGATTACTAGGGTTTTGAAAGTAAAGCCAATATGATGAATTATGTATGTTAAGGCTTTAAGAGTGAAGTTTATATGATAATGGTAGACTACTAGATAATTTTTTTATGGAAAGACTTTACCCACCTAATCTACCTTATGAATGTTTGAGTGTATGAAGTGATAGAATCACTTTAGTTATGATGATATCCATGTCTAACATTGGAATTCTAGATATGATGATTAAATAAAAGTTTAGAAACCTCAAGTAGGTAAAGTATGAGATTGTGCATGTTCTTATAGAACCTATGTATATGCTTAAGAAAAACTTTGAGAGAGAAGTGTCTATGATTATGATGTAGTTGTGGAGTTGTTGAAAGTCTATTTTCACACACACCTATTCATGAATATGATTGGAGATGAAAGGTTCTCTCACATAGAATGATTCTAGGTTGAAAGGCTTGCTCACCTAAAATGAATCAAAGCATGTTTAGTCATGTTAGCTTGAAGTTGTGTTATGAAATCCCTTCATGTATAGCTTGACTTGGTAATATAAGACCATTTCATGGTATTTTGATTAGGAGATCTCATGGTAGCCTTGGATTGAGAAATCATACTCTTCCTAAGGGTAGATTGCACTAGCATCATAAAATCCTTGCATGGTAGCATGACTTGGTTAGGCCAAACCATTTCATTGGTAACTAGGATGGAGCAATAGTACCCTTCCTTGTATAGCTTGGACTTAAATAATAGTATGCCTTCCATGGTAGCTTTGTCTAGCCCAATATGGTGACTATTCCTTGGTAGCTTTGGTCTAGCCCAATTTGGTGACTATTCCTTGGTAGCTTGGTCTAGCCCAATATGGTGACTATTCCTTGGTAGCTTGGTCTATCCCAATACGGTGACTATTCCTTTGTATTTTGGTCTAGCCTAATAGGGTGATATTCCTTAGTAGTCTAGAAATGATAAATAGTAATCATTTAAGTATGATAGCCTAAATTGGTGCTTAGTATGGGTAGGATTATGGGGTCTTATCCATGCACTGCATAAGTATGTCTTGAAGCTACTTATGAAGTGTTCTCTTATATGTTGTATGCTTAGCTTGGATTGTTGCCATAGTTGCCTTACATGATATGTTGGACTAAAGGTGAAAGTTCCCTTGTCTATGAGAATTAAGCTAAGGATGACATCCAAAGATGGTAAGTATGATTATGATAACCTAAAAGTGGTACTTAGTGTGGGTGGGATTATGGGGTCTCATCCATGCATTGCACAAGTATGATTTGAGGTTACTTGAGAAGTAGTTCTCTTATGTTATGAAGATCTAAGGACTTAGTATGCGTATGAACATGATGTAATTCTTATGTCTACAGTCTATGCCATATGTTGATATCTCTTATGATTGTGGTATATGTCTTATGTTGACTAACCTTATGTTATGCTCTTATGATGTTATGCTAGATATCAAATTTAGTACATTTTGTACTAACGCATACTCTTGCCTACATTCTCGTGGCTAGGTTCTTAGTAAAAGCAAGGAGTTGAAGACTTGGTGAGTCCTCATAGCATCGAGGATTCAATCACCTTTCCTTTATGTCTTTCTTTTATGTTTAGAACTATTGTATGGGCTGGTCCCAAGAGTTATTCAAAGTTGTTTAGATGGTTTGAGACAATGTTAAAGACTTCCGCTTCATTTTATGAGACTTCGATTGTTATGAAAAATGTTTTAAATTTCCACACTTTTCTATTATCTTATGTTATGATATGCTAAGTGGCTCACATTGAGTCCTTCGGAGTTCTATGTGCCATGTTACATCTAGGGTGTACCCCTTGGTCGTGACAAATTTTGTAATCAGAGCACAAGGTTTAGAATGGTTCTAGGATTTCTCAAACCACATCTAGTAGAGTCTTGTTCATAAATGTGAAGCGCGCCACATATATGCATTTGTATTTGTATATACAATTTTCTCTTGTTTTATACAAACACAAACGCAATGTATACATTTGTGTTTGGATAAAGTGAGAGAGGCGAGTGAGAGTGGCGAGCGAGATCTGGGAGAGGGGAGAGAGGGGAATGAAAATATATGTATATATACAATTTTCTCTCGCTTTATACAAACACAAACAAATTTTATACATTTGTGTTTGTATAAAAGCGAGAGAAGCGAAGGAGACTGCCAGCGAGAATGAGAGTGGCGAGCGAGATTCACCAATAGAGAGGCGAAATAGCAACAGTTTGCTATGGGGTACAATTAAATCAAACTATGGTTATAGCATTTAATTTGAATTAATAGTTTGCTATTATATACAATTTTCTCTAATATATACAATTGCCTTACAATACCTACTGTCAAGGCCAAAATTTTTAATTTGGCCGGAATCACTTACCTAGTTAAGAATCCCTCTAATTATAAGGGTGAAAGATATAAATCCTTAGTCACTAAACGTATAGAGAATCCTTTCAAATAATGTTAAGCATGTCATTTAAAAAATAACAAAAATCCACCCCTATATATAGGGATAATCTATCCCAAATAGAATGAGATTCAAATTTTAGTTTTATGGAAATAATAACTATGAAACTTTTAAACTAGAAAACTTTTGAAATAAGAAACTTTTAAATAAAGAAACTTTTAAACTATTAATCTTTTAAATAAGGAAAATTTTAAACTAGGAAACTTTTGGCTTTGTACATTCAATGTTTTAACATGGCTCCCTTTTGGACTTCATGTGACACGACCCAATTTTATTTCTTTAATATATTTGACTTTGCCTTATTTTGGACACTTCTTCTGTAATAAACATTTTCTTGATTTTTTATTGAAATCCGTCAATATTAATGGAGGCAAACCATCGATCGTGGGAAAATTATTTAACTTTCCTCCTAACTATAAAAAATATTATTTAGCTAGGATGTAGGATTTAAATGATTTTTCCTTCAAACTTTAAGAATAATTCAAATTGGTCCTTGAAATTTATGAATGGTCAAAATTTCTCCTTTATATATATGTTGTTGTACATACATTTGCCCATAAGGGCAATCGAGTCATTTTGATAATAAGGAAAGTAAAATTGACACTTTATAAATACAAGGTAAATTTGTGATTAATCGTGTAGTTCAGGGGTGAATTCATATCTTTGTCGTATAAAGAACGACAAATAACTTTCAAAAGATTCATATTTCAAACAATAAATGTAAATGACGGTAATTAACGATTAATAGTATGACATGTGAAACGTTTGTCATAATGTAGACCTTTTTGGCAAATATCATTATTTTAATGACATTGTTTTCCAAATACCATTAAAAATAATGACACTTACCAACAAATGTCTTATTATATTGGGCATTTGTATAAAATGTCGTTCTTTTAACGACATTATCACAAAATGTCACTAAAAGAAACGACATTTGTTGCAAAATGTCATTATTTTAACAACATTTTCGCAAAGTGTTGCTAAAAGTAAAGACATTTGTTGCAAAATGTCATAATATATTCGACATTTGATGTCAAATGTCATAAAAGAGTGACGATTCTGACCAAATGTCATTATTTTAATGACATTTTGCATCGAATGTTGTTGTTTTTGTGATATTTGTTCATAAATGTCAATAAATTCTTTATTTTTCGACATTTATTTCAAATGTCACCAAATAAATGTCGTCATATCTCTACTTTCTTGTAGTGTGTGAAGAATGTGAAAGTTTAGTGACAACTTGCTCCGACCTTAGAATTGAAAGAAATGAGGCTTAGGAGAGTCCGTATAGGCTTACTCCCAACGGAGAGATTATGTACTTAGATCGCAAGGTCGTTGAGTGTTCTTGATGTTCATGATTTACGTATGCTTAAAATTCTCACCTTGAGAGGTGCAGTGAGTTTGGGAAATTTAGACCCGGTTTTGTAGGCTCCTATGAGATCTTGAATGGTGTTGGTAAGGTTGCTTGTGAACTAGAGTTGCTTAATGAGTGGCACTAGTGTATCCAGTTTTCCATGTCTCTAGGATATAGAAGGATGTTGGAGATCCGACATGCATAAATTCCTTATGAAGAGTTGGGAGTTAATGAATATTTCTCAAATTTAGAAATACCGGTAGGGATCTTGGACCGACAAGTTAAGAAATCGAAGAATAAGGAAGTTGCTTCAATGAAAGTGTTAAGGAGTGGTCTTTGAGTGAGAGTTTTAGGTGAGAGTGCTACTTGGGAGGCAAAGGGCCAATAAGAAGTCCCGATATCCTCATCCCTTTTCCTTGTATTCCTCAATTAGCATTAAGATGATGAGTTCCTCATGATTTGTCATTTATGTGAAGTCATGTGTGTTTTTGATGTTTCCATGATTTTCTTATATTGTGCATGTTCATGAAAACTTGTGTTTGGAAAGAAAATGAGTTTGCATAATTTTTTTCCTCATGTTGTAGTGCATTGAGTATAAGTTGCCTATAGAACTTCATGAGATAAATAGATGAACATGTCCTAGCTTGGAGTTGAGAGATTCCTCCTTGGAAGAATGTTATGAGTACAGATTGCATATAGGCTCCATGAGGATGTGTTGAGCATGCTTTTAGCTTAGAGATGGTAGTTCCTCCTTGAATATGAGTAGATGTAGAATTTCATGCATTTTTGGGTTGTTAGATATAATTCCTATTCCCTTGTGTTGCATTGAGTATGTTTAGCTTGGAGTTGAAGTTTTCCTCCTTGGTTGTGTGCATTTAGATGTGTTGCATGCATGATGGGCTGCTAGTCTAGAGTCGTTTCCTTTAAGAGATCCTAACCCTTAGTCGCTCCGTTCTTGATCATACATAATCATTCTATCCCTTAGAAGAAATTTCGAAAATATCTATTACCAATCCGGTCAACACTCAAGACACGCCCTCACTCACCCATTAAACATTTCAATACTACCTCCTTCCGGGAGTAAAACACAAACTATTAACACAACCACATGACACCACCCCCCCTTCCTCATGAGACAACACACATGACCACCTTTCTAAATAACAATGATAACACCGAAACCCTTGGTCCCCACTTACCCTACCACATCCCAATTTAGGCTCGACCCTTCACAGTTTATTCGTTACGAGATATACCCGATTACGTTATGACACCGCGAACTAACATATAAGAACATGATGTACAAGCCAATTATCTTTTCAGGAAACATGTCCAGTTCCACATTATCAATAATATGCATATATGGCAAGTCAATGAACCTCTCATGGAACCCATACCCAAACTGTTAGTGTACCAGAACATGGTACCCGATCCCAATTAGTGTGCTGGACGTGACACCCAATCCCATATATGCATCGTAACGTGGCACAATCCAAGTTAGTGTGCTGAAAGGTGACACCCGATTGAATCAACACAACCACAGTCACAATCACATCCATAAGAAACAATACTCATTATCATAAAATCAAGTAATAGGTTCATGGCATGTATTTATTTATACTTAGTCTTTTCATTTTCATTCAAGTCATGTTTTCTAATCCCATTCATGTACATAACATGGAACCAACAACAACAAGCATTCGCCCTCCAACCTATTTCCTAGGACAAGGTTTCCTTCTATGATTCCCATCTTATTCAACAATTGACAAGATATAAATAATCATCCCTTTTTCGGTGCACGACGGCCTAAGCATGACTCCTACCATCAATTATCAACATACTACGCAGTAGACATGGATTTAAAACTACTCAAATAAATAAACCTAGCCTACCTAGGCACCAAGCATTCACAGAGGGATTGCAGATCAAAATCTAGTTTTTCGGGCGACGGAACGGTGAATTTGACCATGAATCTGCAAGCTATCATCGTCCTAGTGCTAGAAATCTCTTCCTCCTTCTTTCACAAGCCTAGAGAATTCTTTTCAGGGTTTATAGAGTGATACTCGCCTCTTCTTGCTGTTTTGAAAAAAGGAGGAAATTAGATTTCACATTATTTACATTCTGCCTCGCCCATCCTGCTCTGGCGACAACTTATCCCGCTAGAGCGTCGCCGCCCCAGTGGCGTCAAGGCCACTCTGGCTGGCTGGGAGACCCAATTTCCCTGACATTTTTCCTTTCCTAATTAATAATGGTTCGGTTCATCACAATAGATACCAATTTACCCCTCGTTCTCCCCTAAAGGACTAGCGAAGGGATAAACTTATGCCCTTCTCAAAGTACTTCTAAACTAACGAATTGGGCCATCACGGAACCACAAAGCGGCGTGGATCTTCAATTTAAACACGAAAGGTTCTATACTCACGGGACAGGTCAGGGAGATGAGGCAACACACGAAGGAAAGAATCGCATCCCACTACATAGCCTGGCCCGCCAAAGTGGCAGGCTTCTCGTAAAGGCGAGGCCGTTGTGGCGACGAACCTTCCACTGTAGCAAGAGATCGTAAATAGTAAAGGGGGAAATGGGGAATGTTTCCTCATTTTCTCCCGTTTCTTACTCAATACTCTCAAACACATCGCCATGAACATCAAATTTAAGGTAAAGTTCTTGCTCATTACTCTCTTTACTGAATTACTTACTTAACTAGGATTGTATGACGTTAAATGATTAATAGAATAGCCTTAGGGTAGTTTCAAAATAGTGAGAAAAAAAATAGGTTGCTTGATTTGCTAGAAAAGCGTAGCATGGACACTCCCCTTACGTTCATAACGTCCTTACAACGTTCTGAGCATAAGGATTTCGCAAAATAACGGTTGAAATGATACCGAAATGGGTGGGGAAGTTGAAAGATTTTCTTGGTGTAAAACTCGAATTCGGACACAGTTTAGGGGTTATTTTGATAGAATGATAGTATATTTAGGTACTAGAATACTTTACAGACTCTAGTCTGCTGGAATTCTCAGGAAAACGAGGGTTTTGGGCTAAAGAAGTGCCATGATTGTGCTTGGAGTTTTTCCTAGATGAAGGCTAGGACTGGGCGCCGGATCGGAACGGAATCACCTGACAAGAATGAACCAGTACCGGACCGGAACGGGATGGGTTGACCGGTACGGATACACGGTTCCGTCCCATCCCACTATATATCGGGATGGAACCGGAACGGATCGGAACGGACCGAAATGGAACGGGATGGGATAAACGGAACGACACATCTAGCTATTTCAAAAAATGATAAAAAAAAAATTAGTTATTTTAGTTTTTTGAAATACAAAATATTAATGTTTTTTTTATTTTTCTAAGTTTAAATTAATAGTTTTGAAATTTATAAT
>JAJOOD010016406.1:0-18074 GCA_029582525.1 Solanum tacnaense | reverse complement strand
CCCCCCCCCCCCCGGGGGCTTTAGACCATTTTCTCTTCTTATTAACTTAATATACACCTTTTACTTTCATAAATTAATCAGTATATTTGAATTGATATACACTCCCATGGTATAATATTTAGCACGGTTTCAAAAAATAAGAAAGTATTAATTATTTGATCGATAACAATAACAAATGTCTATTATAAAATAAAATGTTTTCATAAACAATATATTACTACTCTATGTAAACTATTTTACATTATTACAATAAAAATATTCAAAATATTATTTTCTGTTAAAAAAAAATATTTTACTAAAATGAGGGTTGTATAATATTTTATTGATATAGCGTGTAATTTCATATGCACATTCACATACTGAAAACAAACAATCCTAATAATTCAATGTTTAGATTCAGAGACATCTTAATATTCAAATGTGTATTCAGATTTACACATCTAGATCTTAATGCACATCTTAATATTCAGATGTGTATTCAGATTCAGACGTCTTACTCTTAATTAGTCATTTCTCAAAAGAGGTTAGTCAAAACTTTTATTTATCCTTCAATTATTTTAAAATAGTTACATGCTTTAATTGATTAAATTGGTTCAAATCACTATTTCTAAATGATTCAAATAAATCCTAATTAATCTAGTTTTATTAAAATTCTAATCACTTGTAATTAATTCAAATGTTTCATTTAGGTCCATTTTTCTTAAAAAATAAAAGATGTTCTTTAACTAACTATTTTCTCAAAGTTAATCAAATATGGTAAAATATTTTTTATGTTAAAACATTTTCCTAAAAATAGTAAAAAAAACTATTTTGATCAAGTCGTAGGATAACCGCGGGTTAGTGGGCGCTTCAAATGCTTTAAAAATCTTCTTGAAGCATAAATACGAATTTCTTACCCATTTTCTCTAAATTTATAAAAAATTAATCTGTTAAAGTCTTTTTAAATTAAGTTTTCTTAATTTCTTTAAAAAAATTAAGTGGCTCCTCTTTTCTAAGTATTTTTCTCAAACTGTTTTGTACTTAGAACATTTCAAAAAGTGACTTTTCTAAAGATAGTAAATTTACGACATAACAGGGACATGAGATGTTTCCGTAGACTGTTGTAGCAACTCGTCCCAACAATTATATTTTTTCGACATTGTTTCCCAATAATTCATTGTCCGTTTTTCATCCTAAAAGGAAAATCCTAGCAATATTTTCCATCTTTCTCGGATCGAAAATAAATCTACACAATAATGTTAACAAGTGTAATTGGATTAAGAATGCAGTGAAATTGTAAGGATCCAAATATATTAAACCAACAACAAAATTTAACTTGGGGTTTCCCAATAATTGTAACTAAGGGGTAGAAAATTGAAAATTCGGAAGAAAAAATAAACGGTACTTGCATTTTGCTGCAAAGTTTGGAGTTTCTAGTTTAGAGGCTTATTCACGATTTTTGAATGGATAGGTACGTTATTACGTTAAATGTGAATCTAAGATCATCTAAAATATCAATTGGACTAATTTATCAGTAAGTTTGTATCATTGAATCAGTTAAATTTTTAAATTATAGATCCTAAATTAATTATTATCTTATAAAATAGTATTTAAAAATAAAATTATAACTCCAATTAGTTTCCTATTTGAATAAGGTTAAGTTTTCCAAAATAAATTACAACTCCAATTAATAAGGTTAATTGTTTCAAATTTATTTTTACAACTACAATTAGCTTCCTACACAAATTAGAAAATATACTCTCTCTATATATTTTCTTGCTTTAAAATATTTCTCCATCTTCTTCTTTGTTTTTGTATCTTTTTAAGTTGGAGTTCACATTATTTTCAACTTAAAGGGATAAGACCGACCTGATAAGGTGTTTAACGAAATTCATTAAGAATAGGAATATGTGTTCATTAAGCCTAAAACATATGATATATCACATAGTAAACTGTAGCATAGTCCTCTTTTTTCATTTAGTCGCTTTGTCCTATATGATAAGATGGTGTTTGACTTGGTAGGAAATCTAATCTTATGTATTATACTAGCAAAGGAGAAAAATCAAAGAAAAGTTATATGACAGAGAAAATCCCAATGAATTTAAATTTTAAAAGTTGTATAAAAATGGAATTTGAAGAGAAAGGAAGGTCAACATAAATCTTACAAGAATCCATAATTGTTGTTGAAGTAGAAGTTTCACATATCTGTATTTTTCTTAAATCACAGCATATCTGTACTACTTTATGGACTTCCTTTCTTTTCTTCTTTACATGAAGTAATAAAGTAACAACAATATTCATAGATTACATTCACCTTTAGTTTGCTTTGAACTACCCATGTAAGTGACATGGGGTACCTGCCCCATTCTGAGGTTTCTAAGGGGGCCGAATCCAACGAGTGGTCCTCATATAACATATCTTGGTTGCCTTCAGTCTTTCGAAGTCCCCCCCCGATGTTGTACTTAACTCTTTTGATATATAGTATGACTTCAGACTGAGACAACAAAATATCTGGACTAAACTAAAAGAAGAGTACAAAGGTATAGATGTTACATTAGCTCTGGAGATCTGAATTCAGTATCTCCAGCAACTTGCATTATTGTTCATGCCTGGATAATGAGGGTTCCCTCGTTGGAGACTTAAGCCTGTATCAATCCAACCAATGCAACAAATAGTAAAGGAAGTAGAACAATATAATACAGAGTTTTGCAGCATGGCCTCTTGTGTCAAAAGCCTTCACTTTTCCAGATATTTTGACAAGTATAAAAACAACAAAATAGAAGAACAAATGAAAACTGCTAACATATGTCCACTGGGAAAGTTTTTATATCATTGTTTCACAATTTTAGCTTCAAAGGCCTGCTCATGAATTCAAATTTGTATAAGAGTTAACAGTTATGTTTAATAAGTTTTGGTTGGATATGTATTATATATGTATATGTTCTCAGACAAAGCATACAGAAAATTCAACTCAATAATATTTACTTTTGCTTATTTTGCTTTACAATTCACTCTTCTTTTAATTAATTATTTCGATTATTTTTATCACAAGTCCTAAAGCATCAGTAAAATATTGTCTCGTTTTAATAATCCGTGTAATCTTGAACTTTAAACAAATTTTATTTGTTATCCCAAGTTATAAATTTAAAGGTAAATAAATATTAAATTAAATAATAGAAAGTACACGCCAATAGTTACTACTATCATATGGAGTACTAAAAATAACAAAATTTACAAATACTATTTGACCTCTACATAGAAGTTTCTGCTAATTTTCTTCTTTCCATAATTCTTGTCAAATCTACCAAATAAATATTATTGGCAAACGCGTGCTGTTTTTGAGACATAAATTCAAATCAAGGGGCAGAAAAATATAACTCCAATTAGTTTCCTATTTGAATAAGGTTAAGTTTTCCAAAAATAAATTACAACTCCAATTAATAAGGTTAACTTTTTCAAATTTATTTTTACAACTACAATTAGTTTCCTACACAAATTAGGAAATATACTCTCTATATATGTTTTCTTTGCTTTAAAATATTTCTCCACCTTCTTTGTTTTTGTATCTTTTAAGTTGTAATTCACATAATTTTCAACTTATGTGGATGAAATATACGGATGAAGATCTGATAAGGTGTTTAACGAAATTCATTCGTGGAATGCCTATCCAATATCATGATATTCCGTATATAGATTTATACGGTAACAAAGAGCCAACCGAATTATTCCAAAATTCAGGTAGTTATCATGTAAACTATTTCTTTACTCAATTGAAGAGAAAAACAATCAAGGGTAAAAACTTCAACAAATTAGTTGTTGGAGGTCGGAAATGCAAAGGACGAGACAATAGTAAAGAAATTTTGGACAAGGAAAGATCAGGAATTGGGTATAAGAAAACTTTTCGTTTTGATGAAGAAAGTAGCAGTGAAGATAAAGAAAGTGTATACTGGATTGTGAAAGAATACTGTCTTGATAAAACTACAATGGATGTATTAAGAGAACGCGGAGAAATCAGACATGAAGACTCTGTTGTGTGTTTCATTACAAAAAAAGTCAGTTTATGTAAAAATCATGAAGATATTCCTATAACAATCGAGAATGTAGTTTCTGATTGTGTCTCAAATTCGTCGAGAGTTCATGATGCATGGATGGTTATATGGTGCAAAAATTTGGCAGCTACCATCATTGGATGAACCGTTTAAAGCCTTGATTGATGAAGAATTGGATTACTTTGATACGCCTGATCCTGAATATCCACATGCATACAACGCTAATTAGTAGTACATTTATTTAATTACTTTAACTTGTAGAATTATATTATCAAATATTTCTATTGTTATTTAATGGATTACATCTATTTTTTAACTAAATATTTTTTTGGTTCCGATATCCACATTGGAGCCCAACTAAATCTGAATTCGCGTTAAAAAGTAAAACGCTCCTTTCGTATACAACTGCGCCACATATGATTAGCCGGATCAATTAATCTTGGAAACTTGGTGCTTTAAATTAAAGGTGACATTAAGGTGTCAAAATAAAGGAGCGGTGACATAAGTCTTAATTATTGAGTGTAGGTGACAATTATGTGATTAATGATTAAGGATTGTGGAGTTGCCCTCAAGTTTATAAGTTGGCAGTTTGGCCCATTGAATTAAATGAGGGTTAAAAGGGTAAATGACAAAAACCGAATTTAACCAATTTTGGTGGGAACCAAAATTGGAGGGAAGCCACCAACGAGTTGTACCAAAAGGGGGGAAATTAAACATTTTCCCCCGCCTCCCCCGTATTCCTCTTCTTATTCTTCTTCTGCTTTGTTCTTGCTCTCTTCTTGCTTGCTTGCTTGAGTTTCTTCCCGTTCTCTTCATCTTCTTCTTTTCGTACATTGTTGGTCTTGGCTTCTAGTCCTTGAGCTTTTTTCTTCTTCTTTTCATCTTCTTGAATCAGATTTAGCTAATCTAATCAGTGGACCAGATTTCGTTCTGTATCAATTGGAATTACTTCATAAGTGATTGGGTTCACACATCATTATTTTGGTAAGTAAAATTAACAGTTCTTTGAAATCATTCATCATCATCTGGGTAGCCGCAATTTTTTCAATAATTTGCATTCGCGTTTCCAACAGATGGCTATATATGTTGCAACAAAAAGGTTATTTCAATCGCAACATGTGATTTATGTGATTTATGTTTCGCAACAGAATAGTTATATGTAGCAACATTTGACTTACATTTCTCAACAGGATAGCCATATGTTGCTACATATAACTTACACATGTTGCCACATGTGATTTATTTGTCACAAAATATCAGTTATATGTAGCAACATGTGACTTACATGTCGCCACATAATAGTCATATGTTGCACATGTCGCCACAAAATAGTCATATGTTGCAACATATGACTTACACATTTTGTCACAACATGTGATTTATGTTTCACAACAGAATAGTTATATGTAGCAACATATGACTTACATTTCGCAATAGAATAGCCATATGTTGCGACATATAACTTACAGATGTTGCCACATGTGATTTATTTGTCACAACATATTAGTTATATGTAGCAACATATGACTTACATGTCGCCATAGAATAGTCATATGTTGCAACATATGACTTACACATTTCTTCATTAGCACTAATTGTTTTTTTAATTAATTTCTTCAGGTACAATAAATGGAGGGATTATTTGTAGGGATTGATTGTCGTGGTGAATAGGTCGAGAAGAAAAATCGATACATTTGGCGTTGGAAGGATGGTAAGAAACGGGGAGGGTCGGTAGGGATGACTGTCGAAAGAAATATTTTGTATGATAATTTTTTGAATTTAGTCATGCAAAAGAGTGGATACAATTGTCAACTGAAAGATTTTGTCATGAGTTACATTCCCCATATTTTTCATAATGAGAAGGTCTTACCTTTTAAAATAACTGATCAGCCTAGTTTGCTTGTTTATTTGGGAGGAGCAGAGAGACCGCCCATATTAAGAGTCTACGTGGATGAAATTCCTATCGAGGAGGATCATAATCTAGAAGAAGACCAACAAGATATGTTAAATGATGAATTTGATGCTGTGGATATGAATAATCACGATGCTGAAATTGGAAAAGATGAAGTGCTGGACTTTGAGAGCAACAATCATCCTACACCTATTGTTGGCAGCAACATTCCATGTTCTTCTCAATCATCACATGTGAATAATGTTCGAGATGATGAAACTGGTTTTTATAAGGGAATGACATTCAAGAACAAGGAAGAACTGACAAATTCATTGAAAATTGCTTGCTTGTAAAAATATTTTAGACTGAAAAAGGTGATCAATTCTCGTAATGTGTTTTCTTTTAAATGTTCATATCCGGAGTGCAATTGGTGGCTAAGGGCTGTGAAATTTACAAGTAGTGACATGCTTGTCATTAGACTATGAAAAGTACCATACGTGTGGTTCAGAGCATCTTACAAGCCATAATCCCCATGCCACGACAAAAGTCATAGGTAAGTACTTTGAAAATAGGTTTCCCAATTGTAAAGGCCCACCCACAAGAGACATGTCAAATCAACTCCGCACAGAATTGGGTTGTAAGGTAAGCTATTGGAAGATTTATAAGGGCATGGAGCATGCTAAGTCTAATGTTAGGGGAACACATGAGCACATATATGCAGTGTTTAATGCGTACCGTTATATGCTTGAAGTTGCAAATCCAAGAAGCAAGACGACATTGTCACTCGATGAAAATGGGAGGTTCAAGTACTTCTTTGTATCATATGCCGCTTGGATAACTGGTTTTCAAGAAATGAGAAAAGTAATAGCCATTGATGGGACATTCCTGAGGAGCAAGTATGAAGGAGTTTTGCTATCGGCGGTGGCACAAGATGCTGAGAATCATATATTTCAGTGGCTTTCAATGTTATGGACAAGGAATACGATGCCTCATATGAATATTTTTTTCAAAATATGAGAAGCTTTGTAGATGATATTGATGAGTTGTGTATTATTTCTGATAGGCATCCAAGTATTCGAAAGATGGTTTCGACTATCTACCCTGCATCTCATTATGGTTGTTGCATGAGACACCTTGGAGAAAATATTCGAAATAACTTTCACAATTCAAAGGTAGTGACCCATTTTTATAAAGCAGCAAAGGTGTACAATAGATGTGAGTTCAATGACCATTTCAATCAAATAAGAGATTTGGTACCAAAGGCGGTTGAAACTCTTGAACGTATTGGATTCCACACATAGAGTAAGGCATTTTGCCCGGGAAATAGGTACATTTTTGCTTATACCATCTCGTTTGAGTTTATTGTAATTTTATGTGTTTTGATTGATTTTTATTTTTTGTTGTGTAGATATAACATTATGACGTCAAACATCGTAGAGTTGATGAATTCTATGTTTGATGTTGAAAGAAAATTTCCCATTGTCGCTCTATTTCATGAAATAAACAGGAGATTTGCACTTTTATTTCACCAGAGGCGTATGGAGCTGGTGAACTCTGCAAATAGATTTGTTCCTTCAATTGAAAAAGACATATCAAAATATGTCAACACGGGCAACAAGTTGTTGGCTCATCAAATTGCTAACTACTAGTTCAGTGTCACTGGTCATGGTGATGTTGCTACGGTGGATCTACAAAGAAGAACTTGTACTTGTAGAATTTTTGACTTGGACAAAATACCTTGTCCACATGCCATGGCAACGCTTCGAGCCCAATATGGTGCCGATTTTGGAAATCAGATTTATGAGTACTCCTCTCCATATTATTCAGTGAAAAAATACATAATGGCATATTGTGAGTAAATTCACCCGGTGCCACCTGAAGATTCTTGGATTGTCCCTTTGGATGTCATAGAGAGAGAAATACCTCCTCCATATGTTGATCCAAGCAAACCTGGAAGAAGGAGATATAAGAGACGGCGTGGAGTTGGTGAATCATTTCCAACAAGAAAAAATAAGTGTTCCGTCGGTAGGGACTTTGGCCACAAAAGAACTACATGCCCAAATCGAAATGCTCCATAAGTGTTGAATTTTAATGAATGTTCTTTTTTATTTGAGAATGATGTTCCCTATCTTCTTATCTTAATTTGAATCAACTTATGTTATGTTATTTATATAAAATGTGTGATTTATTTAATTATGTGTTGCTACTTACAACATAATATTGCATATGTTCCAACATATGTCAATTATGTGTTAGATTTTACAATAGAATATTGCATATGTTCCAATATATGTCAATCATGTGTTACATGTACTATAGAATAACGCATTTGTTCCAGTATATATTAATTATGTGTTAAATCTTACAACATAATATTGCATATGCTCCAACATATGTCAATTATGTGTTACAAGTACCACAAAAAACGCATCCGTTCCAACATATTTCTAATAAATAATTACGTGTAAGGTGTGTGAACCATCAATCAATCATTACTGTCATTGGAACAACTTTCAAGAAAAAAATTAATTACAACTCTTCATATTTTACCCTTTTTTCAAAAAGATAAGTACTTTCATTTGAAAAGTCAAAACTTGTGTCTCTTCTCTTCTGTTCGTCTTCAGAAGTTGCAACTTTTCACACATTTCCTGGCATTATATAAGAACACAACAATAGAAGGTCCTTTCATTTAATTTTCTCTAAGATGGGAAGGAAGAATAAGAAATCTTCAAAAATGACTATGAGTAAAAAAAAACTACATTGAATCCCTTCCGAGGGAACTACTAATTGATATCGTTGAAAGGATGCTTCCTACTCCCTCAAAGATTTAATGAGGGTTAAATTAAGGTATGTACGTATTAATCAATTTTCGCTCTTTAATTTGATTTCCTAACCATTTGGTTTGATTTCTCAGTTCCAGGGTCCTCAATCAAGTCGCTAATGAACCTTCTGTATATCAAAAGGTAACATTGGTCAACTTTCCTTATCGTAGATGGTCGATAGTTCAAGAAGCCATTTCTTTCCTAGAAATGTGCAGAGCATCGGGGAATTTAGAAGCCTTATACAGAAAATGCGTGGTAATTTTTAATATTTTTCGAATGTATTCACGTTTTTATCAATGTATTTTGCATTTTAAATGTGTTATTTCTTCTGTAGTATGATTTTTTCAACCGTAGCGATTCAAATGGATTGGGAATGCTTAGTCAAGTAGTAGACGGTGGTCACATTGATGCATCTTATGTGCTTGCCATAATTTCAATCTTCAATGGCGGTGAATTCATGAGAGAAAGTTTAATGTTCATTGCCAACATGAAAAAAACTAAGCCACTAAAAGTCAGAAGATGTCGACAGAATTTGTGAAATATTTTAGGTGGATTGTGGGTGCTAGAACCTAATTTGTTGGGAGGAAGACCCATTTGTTGTACTGTTAATCAATTTGAGTGAATCGGTCGCAGGAATGGTTGTCCCATGGGAAGCGACAATGAAGATGATAATCGCTGTGATTTAGAACTAGATTATGTAGTTAAATTTCTGCCTTATACCACTGTGTGATATTAATTAAATTGCCATCTATGGCAACATATGTACATAACTTGCAAACCAAATTCATGGTGAAAAAGGTTGCCTTTTTGTGTTTTGTACTGATTTTTGAATTTGTTCTTTATAAAATGTTTAATCTAATTTTTTTTTATAGTGCTCTCATTTTGACCATCCTTGAAATGTCATCTGTGACAACATATGCACGTTCTGTGGTATAAAATGTTGTATTTAACAGTTTAAATTGCAACAGATATGTCATATGTGGCAACATGGGTATATCCTAAAATGTGCTTTTTGGGGCTAATTCAATTGAATTACGGTCTAATACAACAACCTCATTCATTAATTACAACTCTTCATATTTTACCCATTTTTCAAAAAAATTAAGTACTTGCATTTGAAAAGTCAGAAGTGCCTCTTCGTCTTCAGAAGTTGCAACTTTTCACATTCATTACATTGGGATTATATTATATAAGAAGAACACAACTTAGGTCCTTTCATTTAGTTTTCTCCAACATTGGAAGGAAGAATAAGAAATCTTCAAAAATGACTATGAGTAAAAAAAACTACATTGAATCTCTTCAGAGGGAACTACTAATTGATATCGTTGAAAGGATTGCTTCCTACTCCCTCAAAGATTTAATGAGGGTTAAATTAAGGTATGTATGTATTAATCAATTTTCACTCTTTAATTTGATTTCCTAACCATTTGATTTGATTTCTCAGTTCCAGGGTCCTCAATCAAGTCGCTAATGAACCTTCTGTATATCAAAAGGTAACATTGGTCAACTTTCCTTATCGTAGATGGTCGATAGTTCAAGAAGCCATTTCTTTCCTAGAAATGTGCAGAGCATCGGGGAATTTAGAAGCCTTATACAGAAAAGGCGTGGTAATTTTTAATGTTTTTCGAATGTATTCACGTTTTTATCAATGTATTTTGTATTTTAAATGTGTTATTTATTGTGTAGTATGATTTTTTCAACTATAGCGATTCAAATGGATTGGGAATGCTTAGTCAAGCAGCAAACGGTGGCGACATTGGTGCATCCTATGTGCTTGCCATAATTTCAATCTTCAATGTCGGTGAATCCATGAGAGAAGGCTTAATGTTCATTGCCAACATGACTCCACTAAAACTCAGAAGATGTTGAGAGAAGTTGCGATATACTTTATTTGGAAGGGTGCAAGAACCTCATCTGTTGGGAGAAAGACCAATTTGTTGCACTGTTGAAAGCCCCACTTTCGTTGTGAATTATGTAGTTGTGATTTAGAAATAGATGAAGTAGTTAACTTTCTGTATCAATTAAATTTTCATGTGTGGCAACATATGCACGTTTTGTTTTTGAATTTGCTCTTTATAAAATGTTTAATCTATAAAAATTGACATTTTTTCATTCCTAAATCGCTCAATTTATCGATTAACCGATCCTTGAAGTGTCATATGTGGCAACATATGCACGTTCTGTTTGATAAATCGCAACAAACATGTCATATGTGGCAACATATGTATATCATTAAATGGTCTTTTGTGGTTAATTCAATTAAATTGTCACCTAATTCAACATGTAACACTAATATATAGTCCTACAACATGTCTAAGTACAGAATTATGGTCTAATACAACAACCTTCATTCAATTCTATCAATTATTTTTTACAAAGACTATCATCCCACTAGTTCATCATACAATGACCAAGTAACTCCATATGATAGTTATATAACACCCTTGTAAATCGTTGTTCCAAGTGTTATAACATATTTTTATTTCTTAATTATGGTTCAAAGTACAAAAATTTGGTCCAATTTGACATTTTCTCATTACTAAATCGCTCAATTTATCGATTAACCGATCCTTGAAGTGTCATCTGTGGCAACATATGCACGTTCTGTTTGATAAATCGCAACAGACATGTCATATGTGGCAATATGTGTATATCATAAAATGGTCTTTTTGGGGTTAATTCAACATGTAATGTAACAGATCATTCTAGAATACTCCACTAACACACACTCCACTCATTCTCACTCATTATAAAATGGTTAATTAGGGTTCCCTTAATTGACAAAAATAAGCTCTCATTTTTTATTTTCTTTCCTTTATTCTTTCTCCTCTCCTCCTCTCATCACACTCAAATTTCCCTGAGAAGATGTTACCACTTACCACCTTGGACAAATTTAAGTCTCTGCATGCTCTTGTTGTGGGTGATCAACGTAATTATGTTGTTCTCAGTTATTATGATGTCTTCTTCAAGTGTGTTCTCAGTGCATTGGTGTTGTTCATTGTTTGTTTTTGTCGAATCTTGTCTAATCAAGGGTAGCTTCATCATTTGGTAAGTCTTCTAACTTTATATATAACATCTTGTCTACTGTAACAGCGTGTATGGGGTAGCTAGCTATGGTTGTTTGTTTTTCTGTAGGTGGTCTTGTGACAGAGTGCATAGGTAGCTCTGATCCACCACCCTTCAAGAAAGAATGGTGAAGCCCCTCCAGGTTTAATTGCTCAATGTTGACTCCAGATCCTCTAGCTAAGTCCTTTTTTGCTAGCTGAAGTAGTAGTATAGGGCTATAGTATTTCAAATGTAAATTTTTTTGTTGGCGCTAATGCCTTGTAAATATGGATATGTAGCCTAGCCTAGCCTTGCATGTCACTATATCAACTATCAATGAGCTAGAGCGTTTCAGATGTAAATTTGTTGTTTTTGTTGGCGTTAATGCCTTATAAATATGAATATGTAGTCTAGCCTAGCCTTGCATGTCACTAGTTCAACTATCAACTATCAATGACATGTTTATGTTTATGTTTAATGTTTTCCAGTTTATGTGCTTGAATTCCTCTCTATTAATGATGATACTACTTGCATGTACACATAATTGACATATGTTGCAACAATTTAAAAAACGTAAGTACTTTATAAAAGTTATAGGCAAGCCCAACCTCTAAAACTGGTCCAATCGGCCCATTATTTCATTTATAGAAGGGATATATATATAAATTAGGGTTTTCATTTTCATTTCAAGAATAGGGTTTTCATTTTCATTTCAAGAATAGGATTTTCATTTTCTTCCTCGCCTCTTCGGTTTCTCTCCTCTTCGCGCTTTCTCTCTCTCTTTGCATGGATCTCAGATTTCTGGAGTGCATGGGATATAATGATGTTTTTTATTTCATCAGTCTTTTTTCTGTCAGTCTTTTCTGTTCTTTGTTTTTTAACACGCAACTAATTTGATTGGCCTTTGGTTAAACCAAATCTCAGCACTGTCATGTATTGTCAAATCAATAAAATCATTAATTTTGCAATATAGTGGTTGGGTAAGAATCAGTTCTTTAAATATAGATCAGTACTCTAGATCTAGATCTAATGAATGAGTTTTGTTTGTTTTTGTTACTTTTAATATAATGTCAAATGCAATATTGAATCGAATTTGTAATGATGAAAATGATCCCATGTTGGGTGTGAAAATCTTTTGCAAACATGGAGACTTACTTTCAATGCAAACTTCACGGTCGAAGGATAATCCAGGTCGAAGATTTTGGTCTTGTCCACACTATCGTGTATGTACATTTCTATATCTTAGTCTGGAGACTTCTCTTTATTTTGTTTTTTTTTTAAATTTAAATTTCTTTGTGGTGTGTATTTTAGAAGAATGCATGCAACTTCTTTAGATGGAGGGATCGTGAAGATGTTGATATTTGATCCAAGTTCGTTATTGTGAGATTGGCGAACAGAATTAAGGAGTTGGAAATTGATGATGAAAATCATATTAAAAGAAGTAACAAATGAGTGATGAAGGAGAAGAAGAAGACCAAATGTTGTAACAACTTGAAGCTAATCTTTGTGTTGTTTGTTGTGGTTTTTTTTTTCTATTTTTAAGCATTACCAAGAAGAACACTGTGGAGGATGGAAAATTCTTATGTAGTTGTGTACAACCATTAAAATTATCATAGTTGTGGAAATAAAATAAATAAACGTAGTTTTGCACTCATGTTTCAACATTTTTACTTGTTCTTAATATAACATATGAGTCAAATGTTGCTACATATGAGACATATGTTGCTACAGATGCCTCAAATGTTGCAACATATCACCCTTATGTAGCAACGTTTGACCATTTGAGGCATATGTTGCTACAGATGACCCATATGTTGCTACAAATGACCTATATGTTGCTACATATGAGACATATGTTGCTATATATGACCCATATGTTGCTACATATGAGACATATGAAACAACATTTGATCAAGTACTTGCTCTCAATATAACATCACATACTATGTACTTGCTCTCAATATAACATCACATACTATGTACTTGCTCTCAATATAAGATAAAATAACATAAGTGATAAAATAAAACATTGTCTTTAATTACAAACACATTATCAAGGCTCCAAGCTCTTAGATACTATCCCATCATCCCAAACCCATTGCATTCGACGAACTGCATTGTCACACAACAGGGTTTGGGGAGGTTGAATTGTTGTCTTGGTAATCAAATGTTCAATAAATGCAAGCGAATATGACGCGCATGTGGCTTTGGTATCATTTGTTACCATGGGTTCCAATCGACCTTTAAATTCCCATGGTTCATTGAGGAACTTATCTGGCAAATGCTTCATTATTCCACTTTGTTTCAACAATTTTGGCAGCAACTTGAAGACAGGTTGTATGAATGTCAAAAACTTGGCATGTTCCATACCCAGCAGCAGGCAGTCATAAACATTCATGCGACCCTCGTGCAAGAGGATCTCAAGAGTCACAAAATGAGTTTTGTTCATGTTCATGATTGCCAAAAGCCTTTTTGCACCAATCTAATCCATGCCTCCAGGATATGGTCTAATCCCCCTGACATAGTTAATAATATCTTCATCCCATTCAAACTCATTAATTAACTGCGTAAAGCTTCTGCCACCAACTGTTGTTGCCTCCTCGCTCATTTTGTCATATCTTAGTTTGAAGTTGGAATAAAAGTTGAGATCCAAGATTATATATGTGGAATAAAAGTACTTAGGGTATCTCATATGCCTCTCCCGCATGAGGCTAAGGATTTCATCAACATACTGAAATAAAAAATAATATTAAAGAGTAAAGAAGAGTAATCATTGAAAAGATAAAACAAATGAACATTATAAATTGAAGGTAATAATAGAGAAAAATTACCCAGTCTTCCCACCAAATGTCCATGCTTGTCATGGTCCTGAAATCTTCTCCACTAAAAAAATGCATGTCGTATTGTGCACGCAGTTCCTTTGCTCTCGTCAGGTCCACCAGTTTGTTCTTTTCAGCTATAGTCACACTCTTATAAACATTCACATGCTTGAACTCCAACACTTCCTCTCCTACGGCCATTGGCAATTCTCCAAAGATCTTCTTCTTCAAATTTTGTATTGCCTTGATAAATGATTTTTTCCTCCTCTTGGCCTGTGGAGTATATGGATGCCGAACATTCTTTGATGGAATGACCTTGACCGCCCTCTTGTTTTTAAATGCATTGACAACCTGACTCAATGTTTGAAGATACATGATAGAATCTTCATCTTTGTTTCTTGCACTTCTCACTGAGAAAGCCAGAGCATCTTCTACAAGAGGTAGCCCCTTGGTTTTGTCCAGCACCAACATCAATACCACGACCATCAACCCCATAAAAAACAACTAATTCATTAACAACTCTATCTCTTTTGATGATTCTTGCTCCAACCAATTTCATTTTAACTCTAGCCACAACATGATCAAATAAGGTTTCAACCAACCCTAGAGTAATTAGATATGACATTTGCAATTCCTTTTCTGTTGGGACAAGCCATGGATGCACAACCTAAAATTATAAAAATGAGTTATCCGTAGGAATATTTGGGTCAGATGTTGCCACAGATGTGTCATATGTCGCTACAGATGGGTGATATATTGACACATATGGGCATTTGTAGCAACATTTGTGTCACATGTTGCAACAGATGGATCATCTGTAGCAACATTGAGTCATTTGTAGCAACATTTGTGTCATATGTTGCGACAGATGGATCATCTATAGCAACATATGAGTCATCTATAGCAACATTTGGGTCACATGTTGCTACAGATTAGTCATATGTTGCAATATATATGGGTGTAATATAATAATAACTTACTGCATCATGAGGAGGGTTTTAAAGATCTGGAATATTTTTAGTAGTTTTTGTTTATGATCTTAACCATCTCAATATCCTTGGAGATGAGATCTATTCTTCTGCATTTACTTGATGGGTCAAATGAGGAATGGCTTCAAATGTCCAAGCCTATAAAAAAGGAAAACATGTCACAAATCAAATGTTGAATTATTCAATATAATATAAAAAAATTAAGAACATTTATGTTTACCATGAAAGCCCATGGAAAGCCAAATAAGTTATTGGTCTTTGGTCCTAAAGGTTTCAACAAGTATTTGACAGTTAATTCCAAGCTCTCATGACCCTATGGATAGTTGTTGAAAGCCTCAATATCCTAAGATAAATTCACTCATTTAAGGGATATGTTGTTGTTGAGAACTTTGGCCAAAAGTACATTATGTACAAACCAAAGTAAGCACAATGACTCATTGTGCTTCCTTGATGTATCCTCGACATTCAACAAATATATTAAATCGGGATTTTTGAAGCTTGTGCCAACAAGGGACACCAAGTCCTGCTCCTCAGTTGATTGTCTTGTTTCTTCTTTTCCTCCTTTCTTTTGTCTCCGTGGTTCTTTTTTGACTATGAATTCAGGGACTGGCCAGATGGATGATGACATTTTAACCCTGAAACTATGGCAAACTCTCTTCTGCCAAAGAAGAGTGGTATGCCACAATAATTAATCAAAACCTCATCATTCTTTTCAGGATTCTGAAAAATGAACCTTATTTTCAGAAGCTCATAGACCATGGTCATTTGAAAATGTGCATTATTATTCTCTGGCAAATCAAGAAAATGACCAAAACAACTATTCCTAAAAAAATCTTCCAAACCATTCTGCTTGAGGGTGATTCTGAAGGTGTCGAAAGGTTTTCCCATAGCTGACCTCATAATGCTATCACTAGTATAGCATTAGGCTGCAAATGCACAGAAAAAGTGTGTGCATTAATAGTTTTGATCCCATCATCCTCAACTTCATTTTTTTCTTGTTCTTTTTCCTCAACTTCTTTTTGTTTTCCTTTGTCTTCATCAACTTCATTTATTTTTTCTTCTTCCTCCTCAACTACTTCTTTATTTTTTCCTTCTTCTTCCTCAACTTATTTTTGTTTTCCTTTATCTTCCTTAACTTCTTTTTTATTTCCCTCTTCTTCCTCAACTTCTTCTGCTCTTTCTCCATCATCATCTACTTCATTTTTTTCTTTTTCTCTTTCTTCATATTCTTTTTGAGAAAATTCAGCTTCTACTTGAGAAGAAGAAACTGCTTCAGATGCAAGTTCTTCTAAAAGAGTGGTAGTCGAATGTTCATTCTTCTTCCTACAAGTTTTAGTCCTAGGCCTCTTCTGGATCTTTGTGTCAGTTGTTTCTTTTGTTAATACAATTTTTCTTTTGACAGGAGCCATTATATTTGTATATGCAACCACAAAAATCAAATATTTCATAACAAAAATAATAACAACCAAACACAACAACACAAACAACAACACAAACAACAAATACGATTCAATACCACACATGAACCAACCAACAAACCACAAAACCCTCCCTAAACCCTAACCAATGAACTACAAATTAAGCTTTTTGAAATCAGATAATATTTAAAAAGGAATAACTATCCAACCATCCTACAAACAAATAAGTGATAAAATCACTAAAAACGTTATGATTTAATACCAGTGAGTCTTTCTCAAAACCCTAATTAAATTTTACCTGAGAAGATATTAACGATAAACTAGAAATGATGAGGGAAATGACGCCTTGTTGTAGAAGAGGATCGCAATAAATTACCACTGATGTTGTAGAAAATATCGCAACTGTTGGGTATATAGCAAGAGTTAATGGGAAATGGAGGGAAGATGAAAGAGGAACTTGAAAAAGTTGGGAACTTGAAAAGTTGAGAACTTGAAAAGTCCTCTTATGCTTTATTGAAAAGACATTGAAAAGACATTTATCCCTCATCGGTGGTGGAAAGAAAAATAGGAGAGTTTAAATATAGAAACACTCCTATTAATTGTTAAAAGGGTTGGAAAGAGGGACCCCCCTCGCGCCGTCGTCGTCGTTGCTCGCTCGGCTCGGCTTCGGCTTCGGCTTTGGCTTTGGCTTTGGAAAATGATCGATCGAGAAATTAATTTTTTGGACAAAGTTTATTTTAATTATTTTAATTAATTATTTATTTAATTAATTAAATTAAATTAAATGGCCAACGTTTTAATTAGTTAATTAACCGAAGCGTTTCAATTAATTAGTTAATTAACCCGACCCGACTCGGATCCACGCGCGACCCGTTTTATTTAAATCTTTCCCGTTTTATTTGAATTTCCCGCCGTTGGAAGTGACTGTTCTGAAAGGTTGCAACTTTCAGAAACAGCCATGACCGTTTGAAAGGTTGCAAACTTTCATGAATGGTCGTGTGGATTCTGAAAGGATTGCAACCTTTCGGAACCAGTTCCTCTTGCCTATAAATACATTGATTC
>JAJOOD010016405.1:0-11765 GCA_029582525.1 Solanum tacnaense | reverse complement strand
AATTTTGAAGCTCCAATTTCCAAAGATCAAATTCGTAATTTTAACGAGAAGTCGAGAATAAGAGAATTTAGAGAGTAGAGAGTAGAAAGATTAGAAGATATTTTTGTGAGTGAAAAGAATGAAAGTTTAGGGGTATTTATAGTTTAAAAAAAGAATGAAAATGTAGTTTTAAGAAGTTTGGGGTATTAAAAAAAGTTTGGGGGGTAGGGAGGTGTAAATGGGGGGTTATGGGGTGAAAGAGCCGTTGGTGGGGCCCAAAACCCGTTGCCCAACGACTCTCAACGGCTATAATTTCAAATTTTCAGATTAAAAAAAAAGAAGAACAAACCGGACCGGAACCGGACCGGACGGAACCGGGACTAACCGGACCGGGACGGACCGGTAAATCCCGGTTTCCGTCCCGTTACCCTCCCGGACCGGAACAATTCCGGATCTAACCGGTACTATCCGGAACCGAGACGGAACCGGTAACGGACCGGAACGGACCGGAACCGGTACCGGTACCTCCCGGTTCCGTTGCCAGTCATAGCTATAGCTATAGTTTGCATAGTTGCACTCCATAGCAAACATAAATATGTATATTTTGCTATACATATACAAAAGAAAGTAGTTGTATATAATCTATTTCTATTTCGGTATACATATACAAAAGATCAATTGTATAATCTGTGTTTGTATAAAGCGAAAAAAAGAGAAAGACAAAAGAGAACTGGGCAGGGGAATATTTGTATTTAAGTGTATAGGACGAAAATATATGTATTTGCATGTGTATATACAATTTTCTCTCGCTTTATACAAACAGAAACAATTTATACATTTCTGTTTGTATAAGCGAAAGAGGCGTGAGAGAGATTGGCGAGCGAGATCTGGGAGAGTGGCGAGCGAGATATGGGAGAGGGGAGAGAGGGGAACACAAATATATGTATATATACAATTTTCTCCCGCTTTATACAAATACAAACACATTTTATACATTTATGTTTGTATAAAAAGCGAGAGAGGTGAGGGAGAGAACGAGAGTGGCGAGCGAGATTCACCAGTAGAGAGACGAAATAACAACAGTTTGCTATGGGGTACAATAAATCCAACTATATTTATTGCATTTAATTTGAATTAATAGTTTGCTATTGTATACAATTTTTCCAAATTAAAACTAATGTTTGTAATACCCTTTTTCCAACTCAACGGAGATTCATTAAAGCCTTAAAACCCCACACAACTACCGTTATAATAAAAAAAGCTTTAAGCAACAATAAATTTGTATATTCATAAGGAGTGTTAAAACCTTAATCGATATTATTTAATTGTCATTAAATCCAATGTCGTTATAGGCTTTAGCGGAATCTAGAAAGAATGCTAAAATATAATTGTCATTACACTAGTAATTATTTCTAAAAATATATATTTAGTGGCAATTAAGCTATTGACATTTTTTTTGTGTAGTGTACGTTTAATTCATACTTTTTCTGTTTTAAGAAATGATTTGACAATTTGTTATCTAATGTATATAAAATTAAAATATAATATATATATGTGCGCCGATCGTTATAACTATAAAATATGGTTTAAAAAGTTTCTTTAGTTTGTATTCAACTTCCAGGCACTAATATAAACTTTTTTGAATCTCAAATGTTATAAAATCCATGTCTCCCTCACTAAATATCATCACATATCCACTTTTAAAGTTTTGAGAATAATGCCACTAATGTATTTTATTCTATAAAAAGAAATCAAGCACATGAATATTCAACCGAAACATATTTCGTTATCTAACGAGACAAATAATTTTTACTAACATGAATTGTGATGAGATGATTGAGATTCCTTTATTTTTAATCAGAAGTTTTTAGTTTTTGAAAATGAAAAAATATCATGTTGAGAGTGTCATCCTTATAAAAGATGTGAATCCAAATTTAATTGAGTTTCAATACAGTTTTACAGATATTACGTGCAGCGAAAAATAAAAAATAAATTGAATCACCAACTGCTTATTTAATTGGATCAAATAAAGTTGGATTAGTTGGTATCATGTATTGGAAAGTAGGGTTTTGATGAAGACTTTATATGTTGAGCACCGCCCTATTGTTTTCTTCCATTAAACAACATTAAAATACTTACTATATAGTTTATGATTTTATATCAATTACTACCTTTTTGCTCATAAAAAAATATGAATAAAATAAATGTAGTTTTTTTCTTTTGATTTCCATTCGGGGAGATTGATATTCACGTTGGAATCCCAATAATCTAGTATACTATCAATATAGTTTAACCTAAAACATGTACGTAATAGCAAGTTCATTATCATACCTTCTTATGTAAGTTATATTAAAATATGGTTTAATAGGGATAGAAGGTAATTTAGATTTTATACTATGGTATTTATGTAAATTATATTATTAAAAATAAAAAAATATTTTTACTGATCACTTTTAACATATCAAAAACAAATAATTATTTTTTAATTATTATCTTATTAGAATTGATAAGGTAGGACTTAACCACTTTACTTGTATTATTCACGTTGAGAATTTCTATTTTATTATTAATAAAAAACCGTTGGGCAATCTTTCTACAATGGTATACATTTGCCATAAAAAATAATATATATATATAATTTTTTCTTGGGTGGTTTTCATTTGTTTTAGTCCTTTTTGTCAATCATTGTTTCATTTTTATAAATGTAACTTTCTAATCAATGTCCGCCCTCGTTGAAAAAAAAAGATAAAAAAGTATTGATTTTTAATTTAGGAAAAGACACCAAATGAGCTCAACATTTCATTAGTAGGTAAATACGGATTCGGCTCCTGTCCAGTGTTTTTTCCATCTAGTTGATCCAGTTCCCCTTTAATCTGCTGTCATTTGTCACATAATGATTTAAGGGTCAATAATTATTTAATCAAAACAACCTCTTAAACCATGGTTAAGCTACAATATCTTTTTGGCTTACCGCTAAATTCTCAAGATAGAAAAGAAATCCGAGAGGGTCGCTTATTTGATTGTCAAAAGTGATTTCTTTTGGTGCATTTTGTCTTGTATTGCTTAGGCCTTAAAAAGTGATAAGAGTGAAAGTAAATGGGCATAAGCTATTTGCACTTAGTAGTTGAGAAACAATAATGGAGGAAACAGTAATTTCATGTTCTTGGTAAACTGAGAAAAACTAAGTTACTATATCGTTTTTCATCTCGTATTAACGAACACCTATATAATAATCGAAGAAATCTCTTACTCTCTCTTAACCGTCTGATAGCGAGAAACAAGAACAATAATATTATTTAGCTGTAGAAATTTTTTGTGGCCATTGTAATGCACTTCAATTTTGTTAAGAAGTTGAATGTATAAAGAAATATGGGAAGAGCTATTAAATAATATGAAAATAATGGAGTTTTTAGTTTGAAAGAAATTGGGTTTGTGATGGAAATTAATTGATTTTTGGAAAGAACGTGAAAAAAAAAGTTGAAAAAAAGAAAACAGAGCAGTGATGGATCAAAAAGATCCTCTCCTATATACATGTCGTTAATATGGAACAAAAAGAAATTTAAAAAGATATTGTAGCTTAACCATGGTTTAAGAGGTTGTTTTGGTTAAATAATTATTGACCCTTAGATTATTATGTGACAAATGACAGTAAATTAAAGGGGGACTGGACCAACTGGATGGAAAAGGCACTAGACAGGAGCCGGTATTCATTTTTTGTGTTTATAGTAAGTTAATTCACTTTAATATAGTTTAAGTAATAAAAGTACATATGTAAATAATCATTGGTTAGATCTAAATATCTTATATAAGTAAATTTTCTTTTTGATTAGCCAAACGAGACTTTTTAATTGCATTATTCACTATAGTCTCATTAGGTCTGTGTTATTTCAAATATTTTTCTTACATCAGTCACATGTATGTAATCTTATATAGAAGTTTGTGTATAGTAATATATTTAGAGACATTTAAATTATGTTATTCACCTAATTAAAATTACACAAATTCTAACCAAGTGACAAAGAATAAACCTTGATCACATAAGCATAACAATTAGCAATTCAAGATTCTGTAATTTATTAGGTTAATTATTTTTATTAAACTCCTTGCACGTGTATGACCTATTATACAGAAGTTTGTGTACATACAATTATGTATTTATTAATTTATTTTTTTATTAATACACGATGAGATTTTTAGTAACATTGTTCACTTAATTAAGATTACATGAATTAAAAACCTTCTAACCAAGTGACAAAAATTTACATATTGGCATACCAATTAACAATTCAAGATTTTGCAATTTATTAGGTTACATTATTTCAATTAACTTCTTATTAGTATATATATTTGCTCACTTTCACATTTGTCCTTCCACAAAATTTCTCAAAGGTTTGACTGACCAAAAAACTATAGAAGACTTTTAAAAAAAATTTACTTATGCATTAAGTATATGTTTCCTCTTTCAATTTTCATTCAAAATAGAAATAATTCCCCATAACTTTTTTATTTTTTAACTTAAAAAAATTTCCTTAAGTCTTATGTACTAATCTTGAGAGTCATTTGCTTTATAAATATTACTACTTATTATTTTATACCTTGTCATTATATTAATTCATGAAAAAATCATCAAAAGAAAAAAGTACATTTAGTAAACTAGTTAAGGCATATATATTAGTTATATGATGGAGTTTATGTATTAATTTATACAATTTTTTAATTATTTATTTACTAATTATTCATGTGTTAGTTACTATTTTTTTTTATCATGTATAAAATAATATATATTTTTTCATAACTTATATATTGGCCAGTTATGCAGGTTTTCTAAATTGCAAACCAAACACCTCATTAGTCTAGCTCATACATGAGTAATTTACCACTTAATAAGCAATCGAACATGATATATATATATATATATATATATTATTGATAAAAAAAAGTAAAATATCATTAACCAACAAAGAATATTCACGATAATGTCACCTATCATCTCAACCACCTTTTAGAAATGGTGCTAAGAAGCATAAGTTTTCAACTAAAACAAGAAACAGTTAGGCACTAGTTAGTAACTATTGCTAGTTTTCCTTGAACTTTTAAGTAAGTCTAATCGTTCTATAACTTCTTTCTGAATTTGTACTAACATTATATACCGAACGTTATATTGATTATATATGATTCAATACATGCATAACTTACCTCCATTCTAGCCCTTAAAAATAGATAAATAGTAGCAAAAATTACATATTAAACATTTGTATCAAACTCCTTCTTACTTCATAGTTATTGTTTAATCTAATAATAAAATTTTATTAAAATACTTTTCTTCTTCACTTTTAACAAGCTTTTCCAAAATAAAATTGCTTAGAGTATATTTTGCCATTTTCTTCGATTATCTATAATTATCAACAAGTCCTCATACTTTAGCTAATGCACTTCACCGGCCCATAAGAAAGGGAAAATGTTTTCTTATTCATAAAGTTTCATTTCTCCTTTGATTTCGTCGATTTCCATAATCTCTCTCTGTGTATATACATACACACATATATATACGTCCATCCTCGCTGTTCTTACTCTGAAAGTTTCACAAACTGCTGATTTTCTATTGGAATTTTGTTGAATTCAATTGAATTGTGTATTGGAAGGAATCGAATTTGAGTCGAGAAGATGGATTCTTCAATACCCACTTCTCAATCGGAAGAACGGAAGCCGGAGGAGCCAGAAACCAAAGAAATGGTTCACAAGACAAAGGTTATTCAATTCTTGGGCCGAACAACACCAATCATTCTCCAGAACGACAATGGACCTTGTCCACTTCTCGCTATCTGTAAACCCTCTTTTCTCTTCCCTTTTTGCTGTTTTTAGGGTTTTATTAAGTGTGTAATTTGAGATTAACACATATAAGTTCTGATGTTTTGATTACTTGTTTTGATGAATCCTGTTCTTATTTTATTTATATGTGAAATTGTGACTGATAGGATGTGAATTGAGTTTTCATGAACAATCTTTAGTTTTAGAGAACCACATTTAAGAGAAATCAGTAGTTTTTTGGATCATCATTTACTGTGAGGGTTGACTATAGGCTAGCCGAAACCTGGATATGGCCTTTTAGGATAGCAGTCTGTATCTTTTTGTTGTGATGCTTACTGAATCAAAATTGTAGCTTTAGCTGCTCTGGTTTGTAAGAGAGATCAAAAGATGTAAATGGAAATAAAGAGAATTCAGAAAGAAAAGGAAATGAAGTTAGAAAAATTAGAAACTTTTCTCATTACACTACTTGATTATAACAATCTATGGAGATTTGATACTAGGGATTTGTCTGGCACGTGATTGGTTGTAATGAACTTTTGATCAGTGTTATCAAGAGCGAAAAGCGTAAAAAAGCTCTTAAGTCCATTGGGGGCTTTAAGCTTAAACTGTAAATAAAACGTGAGCTTTAATGAGTAAATGCGCAAATGGATAAAACGTATAAAAGGTCCAAGGTTCGTTAGGGTTCAAGCGTAAAGAGCAAATAAAACGTGGCTTTTAATGAGAAAATGCACAAATGGAGAAAACATATAAAAGGTCGAAAGTCAATTGGGGCTTTAAACGCAAAACACAAATATAATGTGGGCTTTAATAAGAAATATATGGACAAAGAAATTGAAAATTGCTTTAAGCATTAAGAGCTAATAAAAACGAGCTTTAATGAGAAAAGGTGCAAATTTCAGCTCCTATTGTGGGCATGAGTTTCAGCCCTTTTGGGCTTGAATTTTGGCACTTTTGGCCATGCGAATCAGCTCCGTGTTGGGTGCTCCTCCGGGCTTTTCTTGAGGTCCATGTGGACCCCTTCTCTTGAGCTCCATATGGCCCCGATCTTCCTCCTCTTGGACTTGGATTATGAATACATGTAGCACTTAGCTCATTCTTTTTTCCATAATTCTTGGGCTCTTGTTTCACGATAAGCATCTTCTTGATTTTTCATTAAAATCCATCAACTTTAATGGAGGTATGCCACTGTTAATGCTATCAGAGAAGCTTTTCAAGTCTCTACCAAATTCTTAAAGGTTATAATATTATAAAAAAAACTACCCCATATTCCGGGGGGCTGCCCGTCTAGGGTGGGAGATAGTGGATGTATATGATATGTAGGTTTTCCTTGCATTTTTGAAGAAGGCTTTGTACCATATAAAAATAAAATAAGTGAGAGAAGCCCAAGGGTATGTTCCTAGAGGTCAATGGGGTGGCGGGAGAAACATGAGGTTCAAATTCCAAACGAGGCAAAATACACTAGGTGTTTCCTTCCCATCTACCTAAGCATTGATGGGCATAGTCACCCATTTGTATTGGTGAGAGGTGGGAGATGGCAGGTACCCACTGGAATATTCTAGGTGCGTGCAAGTTGGCTCCTGATACTACCGTCATAAAAAAAGTGATAGAATAAACTCTTGTTGAAATTGATAATTAAAACATATAAAGTTAGGAGTTTGGGTTTACAACAAGAAGAGAAGTTTTCTAAATCTTATACCTAATTATTATGACAATTATTAAGAATATCATAGTGCAATATATTGCTAATGATTGTATTATCTTTCAACACGCAACAACAAAGTAAAGGTAGTGAAAAAACTCGAGTTTCTCAATTTGAAATGGCAAAATTGTTTATGTAGTGACAAGTGGATTGTGTCACCCAATATTGAAAAATTGTCGAAAACAAAGGTGGTGTTATTTTCTTTAAAGAACATCTGGCAATTGTATGAAGCAAAAGAACTGCATTTTTCAATATGCATAAAAAAGTCTCTACTTTCAATCAGTGGAAAAGGTACAGTGTCAAACCTTCAAAAAAAATTGGAGCAGCTTGAATTGACATTGTAGTTGAGAAAATTCCCTGACTATAGGCTGTAAAGTTGTTGAAGAAGTTACAATAATGGGAAGAGAAAAAATAGGCTGGGAAAAGGTAGTCCCCGTTAGATTGGTCACTCAAAAGAAGTACTTAGAGGTCTCCATTGATACGACACCAGAAATAAATGGTGCTGTCAGTCTGTAACAGAATGGATTATCGAAAGAAGGAAAATTATGAAAAAGAAACAAAAAATGTTGGCCAGGCAAGGCCATCCATATGTACACATTTGCTACTTATATATCTTCCATGGTCTGTGGTACTTTGTGAACAGAGAAGAGAGAGAAATATCACTTGTCATAATTGGCAGTTACACATTCAGCAGAGCTCCTTATATAGGAGTTTTATTTTTAAGAAACATGGGTCATGGGAGTTTTAAGCTAAATGAAATAAGAAAAGCTTTCTACTTTGGAGAATCAAATTATTGTGAAATAACCAGTATTCGTTATTTTGATGTTCAACACATCTCATCAAATTCAAGGTTATAAAAAAACTTGAGTTCACTTATTTTGAGTAAGGGAAATCAGTTGACTAGTTGAGGGTTAAAGTTGTTCCTTGCTGTTAGAAGAAGAGGAAGAGAAATTGTGATAAAAATTAAAGGGATGATAATAAGCACTTCACCTGAAATTATCTTCCTGGTTATACTCAGAGCTGTTGGAACTCAAACAATATGTTGGTACTAATAAAGCAAAGGGAATTCATTTTCGCATGATCAATTCTATTGTATATATTCATTTCTTGTTCACGAAGAAGGTTATTGATGTCATCAACCAGTTTGCTTGAAAATCCCTGTCAATGCTTTGACTTATATTTAATGGTCGGTATGTGTATTTAATATGAATCTTTGTTATATGTTTGACAGGTAATGTACTATTGTTGAAGAACAACTTAAGCTTGAGCCCTGATATTCCTGAGGTTTCACAGGAGAAATTGCTTTCTCTCGTTGCTGAGCGGCTGATAGATTCAAACAGTAATGTCAATGTAATTAGATTGCCTTTATGGATATGCTTTTTGTTCCTTTCATTTGTACTGTTTCGGGTAGTCTTGTGATGTATAATTTATACTGTCAAATGTGGTCTCTGTTTACTGGATTTGAGGTAATCGTGAGCATTTTAAATTGTTATCCAGGACAAAGATGCTGGATATGTTGAAAATCAGCAACAGAATATTGCTGATGCAATTGATTTGCTTCCTAGACTTGCAACTGGTATTGATGTAAATATAAAATTCAGGAGGTAGACAATCTATCCTTTTTTGATTGCTTCTGTTCACCTTACTATACACGTGTTACTATATCTTTAGGATGCAATTACATGCTGTTTCCAGTTTGGGGTTCTGATGGAAATACACGTCTTATTTGGCAGAATTGATGACTTTGAGTTCACTCGTGAATGTGCAATATTTGATCTTTTGGATATTCCACTTTATCATGGTTGGATAGTTGATCCACAGGTATGAGTTTTAGCTACATTCTTTAAAGTTGCTTATTAGGCCAGTTCTTTTTGTTTAGCTACACTTAATAGTTGACAGTCTGAACTCTGACAGTTGTTTTGGTTTAGACCTACCAAAAAAATTTGCTAGAGAATTTTGAATCTAGCATCTCTTGTTTGGGCCTTAGGTTTTGCATCCTGTGCTAAACCTCACAAGCATAACAAGACACTGTTAAAGCTGAAAGATATGCTTGATACATCTATTAGTATATGGAGATTTTGTTTTGACTTAGCGCTAGTTGTTACTGTTCTATTTCGTGGTGTTTAATATCTATGAAGGTACAACTTAAAAGAGAAACCTCGAATATACATATTTTAAGTATTGACAGCAGGTTGCTTTATCGTTCTTGTTCCAAGAAGCTGCTCTATCTTGCATCTGTATTTTACATGAATTTTGAAGACGTTAGAAGCAAATCTGATTCAGTTTTGGAATTTATGCGCTCAATGTTTACTTTGGTGATTTTAATGCCTATTTTGGACTTGCTAGACATGGTGTAATTTTGTAGTAATTGATGAAAATCACTAAATTAATTTTCAAGGCAAAGAGCGGAACTATGACGCAAATTAATGCAAACGCTAAGCAGAATCAAAGCGAACTTATTAACAAAATAATCATAAATAATCGAGAATCTACAGCAAAAAGAGTGTGATAGATAGTGAATACGGAACACTGAACTTCTGCCAGTTTGGTGCAACCATTCTCTAACTGATTAGGGACTAAGGAAAGCCTATTTGGAAGAGGAAAATCAAGGATCTACACTTGTTTCCATAGGTTACTCCTCCATTGGTCATATTAGGATATATGTCACGTATTTGTCTTCTTTATTGCTATACACTCCTCACTTTTATAAGCTTCCCTTCCACCTTAAATTTTTTATTGGTTTGTTTTTGTATGACATTAGTGGTGGGCTGGTGGCAAACACGACCCAAAAAACTGTAGCCCGCCCAAATTTTAACGGGTGGGGGCAAATGGTATGTTTGATGATGGGTGATTTTGGGAGATGGCCCAAACCAACCTGTGTAGTAAACTGGTCAACTTGGGCTGAATCAATAACCCAAACCAACCCGTGAAACTGTAAAAGGCAGAGCCCGATGGATCATCACCATAATTTTGAGCAAGAACATTCTTAGTATATGGAGACATATAGGTGGGCGTGTAATAGACTGTTAAATGAGGCTATCTTTATTCATTCTAAGATTCTAACATTTTGTCATTTTTTTTGTCTAAAAGGATGAGAAGATATTTTTCCGTTTAACAACAATATTATTTTTCAGATAAACTAGTGAACTGTCATACAAGTTATAGGTCTCGTAAAATATCCATATAGGAAGACTAGTTTCTGAAGAGGCCTCTTGAACTAGAGAAATAAGAACCAGAAGTACGGCAACTACTAGAAATCCACATTTTACTAGAGGTAGGAAATACAATATATGCCATACTCATTTGTATTTGCCTACTTGTGTGCTGACAAGTCGGTCCATCCTTGATATTAGGTATCCAACCTTTTCACTTAACATTTGCCAAATTTTTGGTATCAATAACTTGAGCAGGCAGAGGATTCACAACATATCAGGAAACATGGGTGTGAAGCAACAAACCGAGGCAACCAATTCCATAAAAAAGATGCTCACTCCAAGTCCTTATTCAATCCTTGATAATTCTGTAGGGTTTATTTAGTTGTGATTGCTCTCCATATTACTATGTACTATATGAGAAATAACACCCACAATATAGCCAATACTGTGTGCATATGCAACAATAGACCAATAGTACTAATAGGCTGAGATAAGGGAGGGACGATTGATTGATGTGGACAAATTTATCTTTGAGAAAAGGATTTTTAAACAAACATTTCAAATTGGATTTATTTTTTAATTGCATATAGAAATACTCAAATTGGAAATTTCATAACTCTCTATAGTCTATATGGTTATTTTTGTTCCCAAGTGTATGATCTTTTATTTTTAACTCCCTGTATATATCTCACGTAGTTCAGTTTCTATATTATGGTCTTTATATTTGCAAGAATTTGAACAATGGCTGATTTCATTATGCAAATGAGAAGAAAAGATAAAGTATTATTTTGCAGTCTATATGATTGTGTAATTTTAATCAACCTGAAGGATGAAGAAACAGGTAGAAGAAAAACTAAACTACAGTTTTTAGTTTAGTATGATCTGTAGATAATTAATAAAAAGCTGGCAAACACACAGTAAGAGAGCATACAATCACTTTCTTCAAAAGTGAAAGCGCAAAAAAAAGAGGACAAAAAGGCCTAGCTCAAGTGGCAAAAGGTGGAGGATTTGTGGCTTAGGTCGCAGGTTCAAGCCCCACACCATGCAAAGCGAAGCCCGGTATTTAAGTGGAGAAGGGTAGAGGGGCGGGCCCATTATCCACCGAGTTTAGAAGGCTGTGATTG
>JAJOOD010016404.1:0-18015 GCA_029582525.1 Solanum tacnaense | reverse complement strand
ACCCCATTTTAACTCGAGGTCAAAACGTGTACAACATATTGGTGATTTCCAAATTAATTAACTTAAGAAGTCGCCACCTAATTAATTATGGTGAATTAAGACACCTAAATATTTAACTAAGTAATACTAAAATGACTTCAATTAAATGGTCTACTTAACTTGCATGATTCTAGGTAAGGGTTCTAATTTATCCTAAAGGGAAGGGGTAAGGCATCCTTTAAGATCCGTTAAAAGCGGTTAACCGGCCAAACTTAGGTTAATTAAATTTAAAAGAAAGATATGAGTGCCAAAGATTAAGTAGTTGAGTAACCAAGTTGGAAAACATTTTTTATTTTAAAGCTCTTTTTACAATTTATTAGAATGAAAAAGGTTTAAGAAAGAGTAATTTCTTTAGATCAATTTAGACAAATCCATGGCTAAAAAAGGGTAATTAAAAAATAGACATCTGCTCATTAACCGACAAGATGCTCCCTTTAGAAAAAGTTTTAGAAAAATAAGAGTTTAGAACAAAATATTTTCTTTGTTGAAAGACATTGCCAAGTTTGATCAAAACTTAGTAAATAAGTGAGTTTAAAGTGATGCAAAGGGGAGTGTTTAAAACAAAAGTTTGCCAAATGAAGTTCACAAAAGCTAAAGTAACTATAAAGGTTTGTATCTAACTAAATGTACCCAGACCCAAACATCTATATTAAGTTACCTATTTGGGAATTCAAAAATAAGAACATATTCAAGTCACATAAGCAAGTATAACACGTAAAGAAAAACACCTAAACAGATAATGCAAAAATGTAAGTAGCCATAAGTGACTCCAAGAAAGGACCACTTGTTTTGCTTGCAATTTCGAATGGTCAAAGATGTAGTGAAGACTCCATGTGCGGGTGTGAGGATAATGTCAAGTCTATAAGACTTGAAATTTGCTAGTCTTGAATCAAGACTCAATTTTGCTCCAAAGTGTACATGTAAATAAAGAGAGGGTAAAAAAGATTAATAAGGCGAATCCACTTTAAAACTATATCAAATAAACCAAACGTGAAGCTAAGTAAAAGTCGTACAACCAAGACACTATCCGGAATGGAAAATATGCAAGCATAGGATAAGCCGACTTATTAACAGAACTCAAAGCAAATAAGCTACAGCACAAAACTAATTCTCAAATTCATCCAAATTAAGCTAAAAAAAAATTACTTTTATGACAAAAAGAAACCAAATCATGATCCTTCAATATTCTTACACAATCAATGTTAGATAATAAGAAAAATTTGTGCAACTGTATCCACTAAATGGAGAATAGGAGAGGGGCTTAAACTCAAGTCCATATGTAGTAATATAGAACAGAATTACGGGCAGCATTAGTGTCATAATGTGTTTACACTTCACTACCTAATTCCCAAGTACACAAAAAATGGAAAACTAACTTCTTTAAACACACTTGCACATAACAAAACAAAGGCTGCAAATGTTTGAAAATATAAAGGCACCAAATGAACAATTAACTAATAACCAAAATTGATTTCATGCGAAACTTAAAATGGAACCATTCTATAGTTCAGAACGTCCAAAACATGACAAGTAGCTTCAAATCGCAAAGAAGACACGAATGCATTTTCTTAACACTACTTCCGGTATAGCTAAAATAAACAAAAATCACTCTTGGGTCTCGACACATAAATTTCGAAGAGCATTCATACACACACAAAGAAATTTACAAATTATATTTTGTAGGTATTAGGATATAAGAGTCAATCTACTTACAGTAATTTTACAATCAAAGGTTACATTTTTAAGGAAAAACACAAAATCTGCAACTTATTTATCAACCAAAACAAAACAAAATTAAGTCCTGTAAGCATGTTTTTATCTAATAACTTAAGGGCTGAAATTTCTTAGCATATGCAGACACCAAACAATAAGCAACTTGGAGCAAAAAAGAACTGATGATTTCCTAGTCATAAAACTAAAAATTCTTGTAAGTTCAAAACGTCTGAAACATAAAGGGAGCACAAACTCATCTTTGTACAGATCTCAAACAAGACACAAACTCATTTTTCAACACTTCCTTTATTGCAACTAAACTAAGCAAGAATCAGTCTCGACATAATTTATTTTTTTTAGAGCAACATAACACTCTAAATCATAGTAACAAAGCAGAGGAAAAAGAAAAGAATGTCACCTTTTGTAGGGCAGTGAACGGGGCTGCTGCGATCAAATGTCTATATTCGAACAATAACAAACTCGAGCAAACTTGAAACTTGAGTTTCGGTCGAGGTCGAAAGAAGAATGCAAAGGCAATATTTTAGAGAAGAAAATAGTAGTTAAACAATAGTATGGTGCAATGGAAAAGCTTCTTAAAAAATGAATGTCAAGCCTTCTATGGAGGCTGAAAATCTCTTCTGGCTAAAGATATAAGGATGTATTTATAGGTGAAGACTAGGTTTTCTGGCTTAGCGTTTTGGCGGGATTCAAAAGAGTGAAGGAGCCGTTTGAATTCAAAATCAAATCCCTGAGCTTACTCCTTCAGGAATCGCAGAAGTCTTTAACATTTTCCCTTGACCAAATTAAAGAAGAGAGATGAGAATAAGAGAGAGAGCTAGTGGAGTTGTCGAGGCTTGCATAGAATTGGAATGGATGGTATCTGCCATTTTGAAGATCGCTGGAGTTTAGCTGAAAGAGGAAACTACTACCGATAGAAGACAAAGGAGCAGCTGCTGATAGTTGAAAAGATATGGCTTAGGGCTTGAATTAATTTTGGGCCGAAATTGGGACGAATTGGGGAAATTTATTTTTATGGGCTGACCAATTTGGTCCAATATTGTTGGGTTTTTGGGCTGAATTTAATGGCCTTTTTCTTTCTTCTTTTAAATTATTTTGGGCTTCTAACTTAATAACTAATATAATATATATTATGATATGATAACAACTAAGAATTTACATAGTAAAAATATCGCTAATATAAAATATGTATACAAAATATTGACCAATAATTAATTTAATAAATAGGAAACTAGAAATAAGATGACGACAATTGATTATTTAAGAAAAGAGGTGTAAAAGTGATAATAGTCATTTCGATAATAAAATATATAATTTTAGTAGATAAATAGTCGTAGTAGTAAAAATAGTTGCGAAAAAGGATAATTTGATGAGTTATTAAATTAGAAGCTCGAAAACAATGAATTGGAAGAAAGGAGGGTCAAAATTGGGTGTCAACAGCTTGTTCCTCTTTGACCAGAGACGATGTAAGAGTTTTTGGACAAAGAAGTTGACATAATAGCCAATTTTGTCCCGACCAATAAATGCGACCTTGGAAGCAAGAAAAGACAATATGAGCATTGGATAACTTATGAGGTAGAGGATTTTGGGAACAAGGTAGCCGCAAGCTTACAAAAGTTGCCCAGTATTGAATTATGATGTTACTGGTATCGTGATCTAGTCTTTCACCCTTGTGAAATACACTTGAAGAGATTTATATTTTCCATCACCACTTGTCTTCCTATATTGTTTAGTATTCTTATATTTTCCTCTTGTTTTACAACACGTTATCAGCACGAATCTCTAACCAAATTAAGACCTACTTAATTCAGAATTATCTTTTTTCCTAAAAGTTAATCAATTTTCTTTCCGAGTCACGTATACATTTATATGTTTATAACATATCTAATAGGACTTACATAAGTCTTTGATCAACGATTTAATTACTGCATACATAACTTGCTTTAGATATTATTATGAAACTTTACTAGGCATAATAATCAATACGTTTCAAGTTTATATTGTTATGTTATTTATGCTACTAACTTATAACTCTAAATTTAATACTAAGCAATATGATAGCATGATAGTTAAAATACTCGTAAGTATTTTCTTGTCATACATTTTGTGTGTCATAAAGAATATAGTATTGTATTAAATACAGCTTGAAATTATTACTAAACTTTGACGTTAATTGAAACTAGTAATAAATACTTAAAACAAGTAGAAAATATATTTAACTCTTACCGTTTCAATGCTTCATGAGTTTACATTTTTTTTCTAAAATTAATGTTCATGCATATAATATATTTTATACTCATCCTATACTTTATTATTTAAAGTATTAATTTGTCATTTATAATAAACAAACCAACATCTTAATATTAACTCAATTATTTTATGATACTTTCATCATGTCGAATTTATCAAAGCTTGAATTTGTGGCACTTGACATTTCTGGAAATTAAATAACTATTTGTCATGGGTACTTGATGCTGAAATTCACCTTACCGCTAAGGGTCTTGGTGATTGTATAATCGAAGGAAATAAGGCATCAAGTCTGGATAAAGTGAAAGCTATGATTTTCCTTCGTCATCATCTTGATGATAGCCTGAAGGTTGAATACTTAACAGTGAAAGATCCACTTGAATTGTGGATAGGTTTGAAAGGGAGGTATGACCACCTCAAGGCAACTGTATTGCCAAGGGCTCATTATGAGTGGATGCACTTACGGTTTCAAGATTATAAAATCATAATTGAGTATAACTCTGCTGTATTTAGAATAACATCCCAATTCAAATTATGTGGGGAAACTATAAAAGATGAGGACATGTTGGAAAAGACACTAACTACTTTCTATGCCTCTAATATGATATTACAACAACAATATCGTGAAAAAGGTTTTCAAAAATACTCTGAACTGATCTCGTGCCTTTTGGTGGCTGAGCAGCATAATGACCTTTTAATGAAAAATCATGAAGCCCGTCCCGTTGGAAGTGCTCCATTGCCGGAGACACACGGGGTAGAAGCACACGACCAGTCTGAAATAAGATAAAATAATCAAGGCCATGATAATGTGCGTGGGCGTGGCAAGGTGAAAAGACGATATAATAATCGTCGAGGTGGTGGTCATAACAAAAGGGAGAACAATGTTGGTTCTCAAAATAATCCTTCTAAAGGAAAGGGCAATCACTGTCATCGTTGCAGCCTTAAAGGTCACTGGAAAAATGAATGTCAGGCACCTAACCATTTTGTCAGGCTATATCAAAATTCCTTCAAAAGAAAAGGAAATAAATGAGGTGCCTCCTCTTCTAATGCTCGGGTGGAGTCACATTTGACTCTCAAAGATGATGTTCAGGCAGGATCTGCGAGGTTGTTGGCTCAAATAATAAGGTTAAAAGCACAATTTCCAGATTATGTAATAAAAACAATTCGTCTTTATAATGCTAGTGAGTTTACATCTCAGGCATTTAATGATTATTGTTTGTCCACTAGAATAACAGTTGAACATCCTGTTGCATATGTTCATACTCAAAATGGTTTAGCAGAGTCATTGATTAAACGTCTTCAATTGATAGCTAGACCATTGTTGATGAGAACAAAGTTGCCTGTTTCGGTTTGGGGGCATGCTATTTTGCATGCAGCGGCACTTGTACGCATAAGGACAACCAGTTATCATGACATCTCCCCATTACAATTGGTTTTTGGTCAGGAGACAAACATTTCCCATCTTAGAATCTTTGGTTGTGCGGTATATGTTCCAATTGCTCCACCACAATGCACAAAGATGGGTCCCCAAAGAAGGTTGGGGATATATGTTGGGTATGAATCTCGTTCTTTTATAAAATATTTGGAACCTAGAACTGGAGATTTATTTACGGCAAGGTTTGCAGATTGTCATTTTGATGAATCAGTATACCCAACATTAGGGGGAGAACAAAAGCAGTTGGGAAATGAGATAGATTGGAATTCACTTTCACTGTCTCATTTAGACCCTCGAACAAATCAATGTAAGCAAGAAGTTCAAAAGATAATTTATTTGCAGAATATTGCAAATCAACTGCTGGATGCATTTACTAACCTTCCACGGGTTACTAAATCTTATATCCCAGCTGCTAATGCTCAAGTTCGAGTTGATGTCCCGATAGGACAAAATGTTAAGGCAAATGAGTCTGGACCACGCTTAAAATGCGGTAGACCAATTGGTTCCAAGGATAAAAATCCACGGAAAAGGAACGGAATAAATGATCAAGATGATCATAATATGGAGGCAATTGCTCATGAAGAGCTCCGAGACATAATAAATGATGACACCAAAGAGGAGGTCCATGTACCTGAAAATAATGAGAATGAGGAAATCTCTATAAATTATGTCTCGACAAGAAAAAGGTGGAATCGAAATAATATTGTGGTGGATAATATTTTTGCCTATAATGTTGCAGTTGAAATAATGCAACAAGATGAGGATTTGGAACCAAGATCTGTCAATGAATATAGACAGAGAAATGATTGGCCAAAATGGAAGGAAGCAATTCAAACAGAATTGGCTTCACTTGAAAAACGTGAAGTTTTTGGACCAACAGTCCGAACACCTGAAGGTGTCAAGCCAGTGGGGCACAAATTGATTTTTGTGCAAGAACGCAATGAAAATGGTAAAGTCGTAAGATATAAAGCACGACTTGTGGCACAAGGTTTTTCGCAAAGGCCTGGCATTGATTATGAGGAGACATATTCTCCTGTGGTAGATGCAAATTACCTTCAGGTATCTAATAAATATGACAGTTCATAAAAAGCTTGAAATACATCTAATGGACGTTGTCACAGCCTATTTATATGGCTCACTAGACCACAATATTTTTATGAAAATCCCTAAAGCACTAAAAGTGCCTAAAGCATATGAAAATCCAAAAGAAAGTTGTTCAATAAAGATTCAGAAATCCTTATATGGATTGAAACAATCAGGGCGAATGTGGTATAATCGTCTTAGCGAATACTTGTTAAATGAAGGGTATCAGAATGACCCTATTTGTCCTTGTATTTTTATACGAAGGTTAAAATTTGAATTTGTAATAATATCTATTTATGTTGATGACTTGAACATCATCGGAACTCCTAAAGAGCTTTCAAAAGTTGTTAAGTGTTTGAAGAAAGAATTTGAAATGAAAGATCTTGGTAAGACAAAATTTTGTCTTGGCCTTCAGATTGAACATTTGACAAATGGAATATTTATCCATCAATCAACATATACTGAAAAGGCCTTGAAGCGATTTTACATGGATAAATCACACCCATTGAATACCCCGATGGTTGTGAGATCTCTCGATATAAATAAAGATCCATTCCGACCCCAAGAAAAGGATGAAGAAATTCTTAGTGATGAAACAACATATCTCATTGCTATTGGGGCACTAATGTACCTTGCCAACAATACCCGACCAGATATTTGCTTCGCAGTAAGTTTATTGGCAAGATTCAGCTCATGTCTAACAAAAAGAGATTGGAAACGTGTTAAGCATATATTCAGATATCTTCAAGGAACAATTGATATGAGGTCGTTATATTCTAATTAACACATCCAAGTCAAAATTAATCGATTATGCAGATGCGATATATTTATGTGACCCACATAAAGCTAGATCTCAGACAGGCTATTTATTCACATATGGAGGTACAACTATATCATGGCGTTCGATGAAGCAAACAATAGTTGCTACTTCTTCAAATCATGCAGAGATAATAGCCATTCATGAAGCCAGTCGTGAGTGTGTATGGTTAAGATCAATGACTCAACACATTTTGCAATTATGCGGTCTTTCTGTGCAAACAAAGATTCTAATAATATTGTATGAAGATAATGCTGCTTGCATAGCTTAATTAAAGGGAGGATATGTCAAAGAAGACTGAACAAAGCATATTTCACCTAGGTTCTTTTTCACACATGATCTTCAACAAAATGGTGAGTTAAATGTTCACCATATTCGTTCGAGTGATAATCTTACAAATTTATTCACTAAGGCATTGCCAATGTCAACATTTGAGAAGCTAAGATATAAGATTGGAATGTGTTGTCTCCAAGATATCAAATAAGTTTTTCATCAGGGGGAGTAAATACACGTTGTACTCTTTTTCCCTTAGCCAAGGTTTTGTCCCATTGGGTTTTCCTGATAAGGTTTTTAATGAGGCAGCACTCAAGGCGTATTACAAGATGTGTGTACTCTTTTTCCTTCACTAGGCTTTTTCCCACTGGATTTTTCCTGGTAAGGTTTTAACGAGGCACATTATCTATAAACATCCAAGGGGGAGTGTTACAAATCCATTTAATGGTGGATGTTTCACTTGATCTATTCCTAACGTAATGTATCTATTTATTATATTAATTAAATATTATTCTAACGTATTTGTCAAATGTTGTAAAAGGATTGTTTGAATATCCTATAAAAGGATAGTCTTTCACCTTTGTGAAATACACTTGAAGAGATTTATATTTTCCATCACCACTTGTCTTCCTATATTGTTTAGTATTCTTACATTTTCCTCTTGTTTTACAACAATAAAATATTTATTTAATTATATTTAGATAGTAATTATATAATATTATATTATACAACACTAGAAAACTCAAAAGTTGTAGTAAATACTATGTATACAATTAATAAATCAATTAATAGTAAGAGACTATATACATTTAAGTGTATGTCATTAGTATATGAATAACTTGAATGTTTAGGCTTCTCCTTATAGTTCGTGAAACGTGTATTTTGAATTCCCACAGACTTAATAATGTGCATTTACTATTTCTTGAATTTTGTATCACTTCTTTAGTACTTAATTATGTTTACTTAATGTCAATCTTGAATTGCTTCATCTTCCGATCTTTGTTGCAATTTTAACTTTTGAAATGTCAATGTGTATGTAATCAATCAAGGATTTATTTTTCTAATAAAATATACCCAACCTTTTCATTTATTTTCTCCACTAGTCCTGGGAACGTGCGTTGCCCGTTTGTCCCCTAATTGACATTAGAAAAGTTAATTTATATAAGTAAATATATCATAGTGGAGTGTACATATATTCATCATTAAGTTCAAAGCTAAGTCTTTTTGTATGTAAGTTTGACATAAGAATATAACTCTTCACAAAATATAGCGTGAAAATCTTATATATGTCAGATGTTGGAGGTTTGATATTTTTAATGCTTCATGGAAAAAAATATTTTATTATATAAGAGGAATTAATATATTTTAATTACTAAATGTAAGTTTTAATAATCAAAAAAGAAAGTGGCAATAAAAAGATACGTATATAAAGAAAAATATTACAAAGTCTAGGTGGTGTACTATTAAATTTATAGAAAAAATTACAAGTTCAAACGGAAAAGAAAGAAAAGTAAATAAAGACATGACATCCATAATAAAAGACAACACATTAAAATATATAGACAAAAATATTGTCATATTAATTAAATTACATTTTGTTAGAAGTCGACTTGCTATAGACAAAATGTTTCATATGTATAAAAAAAATTAAAATCATAAAAAAATAAACAGAAAAGAAAGCATGACTATGTTAAAAATACAGATACACTATATATCTTGAAATATATATTAAATGATTTGTATATAAAAAATTAAATATGAATTCTAATACAATAAAATGCAATGTAACATGTGCACTAATTTTTACTTTACGTTATTTTTTATTTTATTTTTACTCGTGCACTAATTTTTATACCTCTCTGTAATAGTTAAGTACATGGATTTTATAAACATTTGAGATTACATATAAAAAGGAAAAAGTACAAACATGTTGTTTTAAAAAGATAAATGATTATCAAATAACGAAAAAAACATAACTATAAATCTTTATCAAAGACTTGTTCTTTTACGGGTATGGTTGCACAAATATTCTGCGGAATTTAACATGCTTACCCTCAAAATAATTAATTATAAATATAAATTGAGATTAGCTTGATTATATTTATATCCTAAAGATAGAAGAAATGAAGAATATAAAAATACAGTAATCAATTAAGAATTTATATTTAAAAACTCAAAAAATTGGAGATATGAAAAATAAAAATTCACTTACAACTTCATATTGGAGAATATGCATCTTGTAACTATAATAATTTACATATTTCTCAACAAAAAGAAGATGAATACGCATGAAATTTTAAACAATACAAATAAATGATTTAGTAAGATTTCTTACAATTACAAGTTGGTAATGAAAATTTTACAAATGATGTAGACTAACCTAATGTAGAATGAAAGATTATCACAAATTCAGATGAAATATAAATAATATTGTGTGAGTGTCTTTAATAGACTCTTCATTATCCACCCCACCCCCCCACACACACACACTTATCTTACAAATTAAAATTGAAGATTATTAGACTCTTCATTACCCACATTTAAGATCTTGCATTAAGTCGAGGTACATGAATATATGATTGCATTAAGATCTTGGTTGATGCATGAATTTAAATATAACTATTACATAATATTTAATTAATTAAATAGATATTAATATTTAATTTATTTTAGGGGTAAGATAAGGGCAAAATGGTAATCCAGCTTTGAGGTTAGGAGTTTTCCACTTATAATAATACTAGTTTCTGATAACGTGCGTTGCATGTTTGTCCCTTACTATTATTATAATTTTTTTATTTATTTAAAAGTGAGTTATAAGATAGAAAATGATGAAATTAGCAATATTGATTTTACTATTTATTTTTTATTCATAAAAAAAATCATAAAATAGAATGGTGCATTTGCTATCAAACAAGAAATATATGAAACTAATTAAGAGAATATAGGCTCTAAGGGTATGAATATGTGGATGAATTTCTGATTGAAAAATAATAATAATAATAAATGTATATAATGCCATTAATGAAATAACAAAGGCACGAGACAAATTTATCAGAAATATAACTATCAATTACATATTCTGCATACTACAACAAAAAGATCCTAAAATATGTACCAAACAAATGACTTATTTTTCTATAAAGCACCTAAACATCGAAGTTTAACGTCAATACGATAAGATTGCCTTGAGAATGCAATTACTTATGAATAAGTCCACGGATCTACATATCAGTATATTTTATTGTATTTATATAAAATATAGCACTATTTGTGTTAGCTTTTGATGATATGATGTTTCAGTATTGATGAAAAATTCAACACTCTATTCGAATAGTAAAAATAATTAATAGCTTTTAGTTTTCAAATTTAATTTTTAATAAACAGAAAATAAATTAACAAAATAAGAAGAAAAGACAATCCAATAATAGCATTATAAACATGTTTGTGATGAGTCATGTATAATTGGAAGGAAAAAAATTACAAATCCAAACTCAAGAGAAAATAATAAAGATTTGGAATAAAATATCTAAAGACATGGGAAGATTAAAATATGTTCTCTAACTAAAATCTTCATCTTCAATAATTAACTGGAAAATAAAGAATCCCCCAAAAATTAAATAGGAGAAGGAAAGACTCTTATAAGAGAAATGATGAGTATACAATCTATATATGTGAAAATATGAGAACAAATATATTGCATAAAAAAAATTATAGCTACGAAAAATACCATGTGTGATTCTCAAAGGTAAAATCTATGTTACTCTTACTTGTAAATTATATACTTTCATCGTATTTATTGTTGAAATTTAGCCTTTTCAAAAATGAAAAACAAGCTAAGGAAAAATAAAGAAAAAAAAGGGAAAAAGGAACAAATAAAGATTAATAAAATAGAGAAAGGGAAAAAAATACCAGTGAATATCCTGACTGAAACTGCGTTATAATTAAAAATCCTTGGATCAATCTATATACCTTGAATTCCAACAACACTTCAAATTGCATCACAAAAGAGGCATATTCTACAATAAAAAGGGGGGGAAATAGTGTTAGAAGAAAACAACAAAGAAATAGTGTTAAAAGTTTCAAAAAAGAACAAATTAATCTTCAATGTCTTGTTTTGCTCTCTTGCTGATACCAGGTAAAATCCCAAAACCTCTGGTAAAGAAAATTTATTTTTATACTACAAACAAATTAATGACATTTTAAACATATAAAGAAATATCAGGATCAACCACATTTATAATCTTCTGTCGTTTTCATGTTGTTAAGAGACACAACTTACCTGGTGATATTTAACGAATTACTACATAAAATTCAACGATTGATTTCAAAATAATTGAACACAAACAAAAGAAAATTGAAGGGCAGGGGATGCAGGAGGCTATGAGATTTCTAGGAACACAAAATCAGTTCCTCACGTTGTTGCTGTCGAGGAATTGTTGCAGGCACCACACTTATGTTCTTCATGATTGTCTTAGAGTCTTCAGTTTCTTATTAACTAAAATGGTGTTCCTATCTTCCATGCCTTTTGGAATTTCTATGAAGATGAAACATAGTTTCTTTATTTACCGAAAGAATCTGAAGAAAGTCATTATTCACTTGGACATTTAACAATGCTATTACTTCAAAAAGGTGTATTACTTTCAATTGGCTTTTCGCTTACCCTATTCATGGTGATTTAAAAGTAAGTTTCAGATTGTTGTCTTTTCAATTATCCTAATTATTGTAATTGAAATGTGAATTTAGTTTTCAGGTAATTAAAATATTATGCTTTATATATTCAAATAATGTTCAAGTGAAGGGCAATTTGGTAATTCAACTTTAAGCTAAGGGGCTTCCCACTTATAATATAATATGATATGATATGATTTGTTTATTTATTAAATGTATATGTATTTTCTATTAAATATATATGAGTTATTTTTTGTCATGTATCCGAGGTGTTATTCTACACATATGAGATCTTTCTGTCATGATCTAGTATGCTTCCTTTAGTGTATCTAAGATGACTATGTCAGGTATATGGTCATACATCAACGAGATCGTTGTAGATCACATTTTTATAGAACTATGACAAACACAAATTCATTGTTGGCACAATTAGCAATACTAAAGACCCACTAAAGCCAAAACGTACATTTATCGATTCAAAAAATCCTTTAGTCGACTTCTTGGATTGGGTAGTCGACTCACCTGCAGATTAGTACGACAGTAAAAGGTAAGAGTAAAAGTGAAAAGTAAAAGACTTAGAGAGTTTTGTACTAGTTCAGAACACCGGTGTGGTGCCTACTTCCAGTTCCCTTGGGTTTCAAGGGTTTCCTTAATAGCTTAATGAGAACTTCGGCAGTACATAATGTGTTGACTAAGAAACATGTCTGATGTGCAATCAGATCTTCTACCTTGACACCACCTCTACTTGTATAACCTACACTCAAATTTTTCTCCCTCTTTTCTTTTTCAATTGTAAGCTCACGAGAATACAAGCTTTATGAGAGAAAATAGAAGATTATAGTACAAGTTCAAATGAAAAATGTACTTCAAAACCAAGGCTATGAGAGGTTTATATAGATATGAGGACTACTCTTTTAAGGAAAACTCAAGGGTGTTTTAAACCAAGGATCTTGATTGAATCTTTGATTTCGGTTGATTTACTGATTCATGTCCATATCAGATATGTGCATGAGCAAATCTTCCTTCTCTTGATGAACTTCTTGAAATCTTGAATCTTGGCTAATCCGTTGATCTATCTTTGATTTATCCTAGTCAGATGCTAGGATTGTGGTTGTCTTGAATTGATTTTGTATCCCTTGATTGATTATTTTCCTTCCTTGCATTACTTCAGTGATTACATATTATTCCTTTCCTTCTTGATAATGCTTGGGTGTTGTATGCTTGACTTCTTTCCTTTTTGAATTCTTGGCCTGCAATTTATCACATATTTGTTAAGTGTTTCATTATCAAAATCAATCAATCTCATGAGGCTAACAGAATGGGATACTCGCAGAGGCGGAGCTAGGTGGGGGTTTCGTGGGTTCGGACGAATCCACTAGCTTTTTCGTAAACCATGTATTTGTATCAGAAAATTAAATAAAAATATATGTATATTAACTTTTCACACTAGTGTTGCAATATTTTTCTCTTCTGTCTTAAAATGATAGTAGTATTGGAGAGCAACCTTTGTTTCTCAATAACTTGCAATCACTTCATCTCCGTAAGTCTCATTTTGTTGCGGAAATCATAAGAAGAACTCCCAATCTAAAAAAGCTAAAGCTTTTTGATAATTCTGAGCATTCTGAGTGGCCTGCAATTCTTGATTCTATAATTCTTCTAGAGGAGCTAGAGACGCTATTCATAATGATGAAGACTGTTGACCTGAACCTTTTCTCTGGGGATATTTTGCCTTGTAAAATCAAGAAATTAAGTCCTAATATCAAGAAATTGATATTAATACGTACTTTTATACCATGGGAAGTTATGAAATTGCTGGCTAATTTACTGAATATTGAGGTGCTCAAATTGGAACATGCATTCGATGGAAAAGATTGGAAACTAGATGAAGATGTTGTGTTTCACAAATTAAAATATCTAAAACTGTATGCATTCTATGATCTGTTAAAGTGGGAAGCAGCTGGTAGTGATAATTTTCCGATGCTTGAGCAACTAATACTGGATTGGATTATTCAACTGGAGGAGATTCCGAAGAGTATTGGAGATATAATGACTCTAAAATTGATCAAATACATCAATGCAACTCTCGTGTGGAGAATAGTGCAAAGAGAATTCAACAAGAGCAACAGAGCTTGGGAATTATGAGCTTCAACTTCAAATTACTCCAAGTTCATTTCCTTAAAAACATAGTAATAATTTAATTTTCAACCCACTTTTACTCTATTGTGTAGATTTCTGGTGTAAATGTGATACATAAATTTTGAATAGGTGTTAAATAATGATTTTGTAAGTTTAAATGTTCAATTGATACAATAAAGACAAATTAAAACATGATTACATGTGCCTATGTTGAGGCCAAATAGAGTGATATAGATAATGTGTAACAACTCATATTTCACAATAGAACATTCAAATATTATAATCGCTAAACTCAAAGTTACAACGGAAAATGGAACTAACAAGGAAATCGGAAAACAATAATGAACTAGTAAAACAAAGAAACTATTGAAGAAGATAACTAGAAGGAAGATGAGAAGCTTAGACTCAAAGAAAGGGGATGAGAGGACTAGACATTTTTCTCAACAATTTGCATAAAACTTTCTTTCTCATCGTCGCCCTTTTTACCTAGTTGTTAACTGGGCCTGGGTCCCAAATCAACCTTGGTGAAGGCCTTCCAATTTTGTTGCTTCTTTCCGGCCCAATAACTAGTTGTGTGGCATCTGTGTGTTATTGACCTTGGGCCGAGGATGGTTCATAACAATACTGCCGTCCTCAATAGGGACCTTGTCCTCAAGGTTCGAGTCAAGAACAATATAGCGCTCTCCACCAATTGTAGCCAAGAGAAACTTTGTGATGTTAGCAAAAAATAGTATGTGCTCTTGTACTGTTCTGGCTACAACCATCAACCTGGAAACAACACAAAAGGTGGTCTCCTCATTACCAACACCCTCAAGTGCAAACAAGCTCTTTACAAACACAATTGTAGTGTAAACTCTAGCTCCCATAAATTGTGTAGCACCTTTAACAACATTTGCATACTCAAAAGGAGAATACATGACCCAAGAAGCAACCAGGCCACTGAGATGTGTCGTGTCCTCCAAGAGAAAAACTTCTTGCTTGTTACATACCTTGCGAAGACGTGCATAATCATATCGGCGAGAATAAGTACTTGCACCAGTAACAATTAACTTTGGTCTAAAAAATATGGCACATTTCTCCAGTTGCTTGCAGTCAATTTGCATGACCTGCTCTTGAAAAACATTGCGACACCAAAAGAACATTTTAGTACCAGTCGGATAATCATGTTCAAGATGTCGACTTTGATATGGGCTCTCGACATTGCCGATATACTCGTGTCCTCCATAGTAACGCCTATCGAGATGGCCTCCTCTGTAAGGGATGGTAAATAGTGACATCAGATTCTCTGAAGGGTTATGCTCAAGACCCTTCCATTGCCTAGCTTTCTGAAGCTTAAAAATATAAGCATAATCTGGATCAATATGTCCAAATAACGCCTTCCACTGCTTTTTCCATATATGTTGCACTAAACTAACATGATTGAATGCTAAGAGAAACTCCAATGAACTATTAAAATGTTCTGATGCATCAGTGCCTACATGGTTTTGCCCAAGACAGTAAACTTGTTCACCCCACAATGTAACTACTAATAAGTAAGGAACGGAACTACTATTTAGAAACATACTCTCGTTGGCACCATAAGATAGAGGAATATCATGTATACCAGGATCAAATGGATGATTTGCAAAGGTGAGAGAAATAACCAAACCTAGTGAGGAATAAGAATAAGGTTGAAGAGTTATGCTCGAGTCAGAATCGTTGTTTGGTGAAACACTGTATAGAACCTTTGTGAAAATATTGCACACTAAATAAGTTGGAGAACTCAAAGCCATCCATTTGTTTTACCTTCGTGCAACCCTCAATTGGTTCCCCACTAACCGCTCCAAAATCTTGTACCAAAACTTTGGTGACAAAATAAATTCAGAGATTTCCACCTTGTCGCTAGAACCTTTTACAATCATGAACACGAAACTAAAACCAGAATTCCAAATAGAAAAAGTTGGTTCAATTTCAATTAGAGATTTAGCAGGTTCCACAGTGTAACATCCGGTAAGTTGAAATAACTATGAAGAGGCTTAAAAATCGGAAATAGTCATTTTTGGAAGGAATTCAAAAATCTGGAAAATTGATTAGGTGTAGAAATCAGTGAGTTTTCGGCCAACTTTGAACAGTCATAACTCCTATCTCAAGATGATTTAGGAGTAGTTCTGTTATGATTGTGAAGCTTGTGGAATGATCTTTCCAACGCCACTGAGTTTGCTCGATTCCGAGTTCGTATGAGCGAGTTATGCCCTTTGAAAGTTGGGCAGTTGGCAGGGAATCCGTTCGGAAATTTTAAGGGCATTTTGGTCTTTTCCCTAGCCATTTCTTTTGGGGTTATATTGTTATGTTAGGCTGATTTTTGGATCATTTGGTCCCATTTTAAAGAGTGAGAGCTAGGGCTTGTGAGTGAAGAGGAGAAGAAGAGAAGAAAGAGGAGATCAAACAAGTTTCCGTCAAAGATCGTCGTGGATATCGTCGGGGGTGATCCCTACTAGGTATGTGAGTTCTTAGTGTTGGGTTGATCCTTTCCCCCACACTCCCAACTCATTTTATTTCCGAGAAAAAGCTTGGTTGGGTTGTTGAAATTGTTGGTTTGTGTTGTTGAAGTTGTTGGTTGTGTTGTTGGAAGTTCTTGTTGGTTTAGTACATGATTTAATTGTGTTTTTGAGTTGAATCTCTTGTTTGTTGAGGGATTTTATGATCCTTAGTGTTTGGAGTTGAAACCCTTGAAGTTAGGGTGGTTTAGAGTTGGAAAAAAAAGGGAGAAAAGTCGAGTTTTCTGGGGAAAGGGGTGGCGCGTCGCGCCTGCCAGCGCGCCCCAAAAGAACTTCTGAGCTCTCTCCCTTGGGGCACCGCGCCCTACAGAGCGCCTCAGCTGGCCTTCTGAGCTTCAAGGGTTGGCGCTCTGCGCCTTGCAGAGCGCCAAGGACGCCAAGTTCCCCCATTCTTTTCACACTTTCTCATGCATGTTCCTTGGTATTGTACCTATGTTTCCTAGTTGTTTCCAACACTCCAAAGTACGTTTAAACGTCAAGAACTCATCCATAAAACATGTGATCATATACCTTGAATCCATAATCAAATTCAAGGCGAATTAGGATCGAAGTTAAGGGAAGTTAGAGTCAAGTCAAGCAAAATTAAGAAGTAAGTCCAAGCAAGTCTCTAAAGCTTTTCAAGAGTCGTTATGAAACATTTTACCTTTGTTTAAGGTTCAAGTTCAAGTCGAGTAAGGAGTATAGAGTTCAAGCCAAGTGAAGAGTCTCAAGTTTCAAGTTAAGTCAAGAGCATAAAGTCGAGTCCATTTCTCGAAAGTTATTAGGGAACTATGTATTTCCCAAAGAAGTTTCTAAATGTTTTTACATTTGAGTAAGAAAGGAACATCAATTCCAAGAAAGCCTTTGGGCTAGTTTTTTTTTGAGCAATTATCTCAAACTAAAGAAAGATGTGTTTAAAACACTTATGAGCTAAAGTATATTTTTGGGAGTAGTCTTGAGCACCGAGTTAGGGACACGAGTTCATATTAACTCAACTCTCCATAAGAACCATGCGGCCAACATGGGATTTTCTCGGGTCATACTTTTTAGATGATCACGAAAGTTAAGCT
>JAJOOD010016403.1:0-23887 GCA_029582525.1 Solanum tacnaense | reverse complement strand
ATAATCCCAATACTAAAAGACGGATGATCCATAAAGTATAAGAAAATATTTAAAAAATGAAAAAAAAAAATTGAAGATGAAGAGACTACCTATTTCAAACTCTGAAATTGATTGAATGGAGAGAGAAGTAGTTTGAAATTCAAAATTGGATTAATGAATCTGTTGAGAATAATGGGGGAGAAAATTTGGAGATGGAATTGTGTGTTGTGGGAAAATCTGAAGAGAGATTGAGGGCGAAAATTAGGGAATGGGAAAGGTCAATTTGGCTTCCAAAAAATAAAGTATCCGGTTAAGTTGAATTGGGGGAAAATAAGGGATTTTTGTATTTTAATAAAAGAGTAGGGAAATATTGAGAATAGGTAAAGTAATGTTGTGTACTTAAGTAATTTGTCCTTAAAAATATTTGTCTTATATTACTTTATCACTTACTATGAGCTTGTTTGGCATTGTTGCTAAAAACTGCTTATTTTTAGAAGTGTTTTTTTTAAATACCTTTTCAGAAAAGCGCTTTTTAAAAAAAACAATTTGTAATTGACAAATTCATTTGAAAAGTGCTTTTGATAAGCAATTTGTGTTTGACTTATTTTTAAAAAAAAAGTGTTTTTGAGAGTCAAATTATGAAAAAGGGCAAGTATCAATGTTAATTAATTAAAATGTGCATATTCAGATTTTCAATCAACATTATACATAGATAAATATTGATGAAAAATATTGAAAAGATGAATCTTTTCGTTATTTGTTACATATTTTTTTGGATTTAATCTTAGCAATTATCCTTTTTTTGTTATAAATAATAATATAAAAATATAAATACAAAAATTATCATATAAAAATAAAAAATTAAAAAGAATTTTTTTGGATGAAAATTAACCAAACTTATGAGATATGTTAATTAATTAATAAGAGATATATTGATAAATGTGTATATATATACATATATATAGATATTTTAGTCTTAAAGAAATAATTTTCTGCTTCTACTTCTGTTTTTTTTTTAAAACAGAATTTTTTAGATTCTTCCCAACAACAGAAAAACTGCAATGCTTCTCTTTAAAAGAAGTTTTAAGATTTGTCAAACAATTAATTTTTCAAAAAAAAATGTATTTTTCTTTTTTTTTTTAAAAGCACTTCTGGTCTCTCAACACCAATGTCAAACATGTTCTAAATCAAGATAGAATTAATTATTATTTTTTTCATTTTACCCCTACAATTAATATGACCTTTGGAAGTTTAAACAAATTTTAAAGATTAAAAAATTTCTTTTTTCAAGAGGCTAATTAATATGAACAAAGGGTAAAATAGTAAATTTGATCAATCGATTAATGATTTCTTAATTAATGTGTAAAATAAAAAGGGATAATTATGAAGAATAGCAAACATTTCGCCTATATTAGGTACTATAACTACAGTTTAAAAAAATTATAATTCGCGGCTACAGTTTCCTCAATTCTTAATATTCATCTGATTGTATAATTTGCATGATTGTATAAATTCAGAATTTGTATAATTCGGTTACTGATTGTATAAATCCAGAATTTATATGATTCAGTTACTGATGGTATAAATCCAGAATTTGTATAATTCGGTTACTGATGGTATAAATCCAAAATTTGTATAATTCGATTACTCATTGTATAAATTCAGAATTTGTATATGCTTATCCTAGCTATTTGTATACGATTTATGAAAAATTCATAATAAACTACCTTGTTTGTAAATTGGCAAGCGAAATATACAAATGAAGTTCTGAAAAATTCTTAAACGTACAAACAGAAATTGTATAATTTACAATGTTTGTATCGCAAGAGAAATTTATAAACCACACTCCATTTGTATATACTTACACTGTTTGCATATTTGCAAGCAAAATATATAAACCGGCAAGCGAAATATACAAGCCGCAGCCTCCATAACAAACAGAACTATAGCTATGGAGCACAATTATCGAAACTATAGTTATACAGACTACAGCCTTATTATATCTATTATATTTGCTATTTCTGAAATTTTCTCAAATAAAAACTGTCAATCTAATATGGGCGGAGGGAGTACAAGTTTTGGGGTATCTTTTTGCAACGTAAGCTCCTAATTGTCTTTTTCTGGAATTTATATATTTAATGACAAAGCTTAATTCAAATGCAGATAAATTGAAATCTTAAAAAAATTGAAAGGGACGCAATAAAGATGGATGGTTTAAATCAACTTTATAATATAAAGAAATGTTACTGCCAATTGCAAAGGCAAATTTATGTCACCTTTACCATGAAAAGGACAGTTTCAAAAGATGTTCCAATAATTGAAAAGATTGAGCAAAATACAAACTGTAATTTTGTGGTGGGACCAAAGAGAGAGTTTGATCAATCACTACTTTGTTTTGTTGTTTTTATAAATATAAGAAAAGAAGGGTCTTTGGAGGTTCATAGGACATGGTCAATCTTTACATTTCTTGTCCTATGATATGAATTTTCACCTCAATCATCAATAACAATCTTCAACTTGTTCAAATTCTACTTCTTTTACCTCCACCTTCAAGAAAGTAAGTACCCTTTATTTCTTTCTTCTTTATCTTTGCAAAAATCTTGGCCTTTTGCTTTTCTCTCTCTTTTTTGGTTATAGGAAACAAAAGTTTGCTTCTTTTTTATGGGGTGTTGATAAAAAGTGAGTCTGATCTGTACTTAGATCTCAATTTTTCAAGAAATATAATATTAGTGTATTTTCTGCTTCTGTTCTTGATTTCTCCTTATTGCTTTGGGTACTTGAGGACTTTATCTTGAATCTGAAGGTTTTGTTTGGATGTTTTACTGCATATATATACATATATAGATTGTTGTTGGTGATCTAAATTTTTTATCTTGAATCTTTATATCCATTTGTAGAAAGCTTAGGGTTATAGTTAGAGAGTTTAGGGGTTAGGTTATATACTTTACTAAATTTATATTTTGGGTTTGAAGTTGTATAATTTTGCATTGGAGATTAGGGTTTAGGATGGAAACCCAAAGAAGGGCTAGAAATAGGAAAGCGGCACCTTAACTTAATAGCTCGATTTCTTGTTCCTGAGCGGAAGGTACGCTCATACATCGCTATTTCTTAATCCTTGCGTCTAGGGATAATGAGTCGGTTGGCTCTTAGAATATAGCCTCTCTCGGGGTTAGCGATAAGAGTACACCGGCCCGTGTGGTAGCGGGCGAACTAAGGATTTCGTGCTTGCAAGGAAGTGTGCAAGTGGGTGAACGCATCACCAGTTATTTTGTCAAGTTTTATAGCATTTATGGTTAATAGGAGGTTGCTTGGATGGTAAGTATTTTTCACCTCCAATCCTGAGATTGTGAGTTCAAGTTATCGAGAAAGCAAAATAGTGGGAGCTCCTAGGGAGGAGTAAAAAAAAGAGCATTTATCTTCACATGTTTTTTCTGGAACAGCAAAGTGGAGAGAGGATGAGTAGAAATAACAATTTTTGCTTTATTTTTTTGGTAACCTCTTCTTTTTTGGTTGCAAGAAAGCAAATTTGCCTACTTTCTTAGAGAAAGGTTAGTAGTATGGGCTACGTCAGTTCTTGAATACTTAAATCTTGATTGCTAAATGGCACAAAATTGAACTGAAATGACCGAGAATCTTTCGGAAATAGCCTCTCTACCTTATCAAAGGTAGGGGTAAGGTCCGTGAATACTCTATCCTCCTCAGACCTTACTAGTGGAATTACACCTGAACTGATAGGACAGAAGATGGGGATTCTGGTTAATGGGACTTCTTCCATTTGTTTAGAAGTGGCTCCAATTTTCATTTCTAAACTAGAAATAAATATGCATTCCTAAGTTTCTCACCTGCTCTGTTGTAATGCTTCAATCATCTCTAGATGTTACATTGATGTGTATACTATAAATTCTTAGCTAAGAGGAATCAATCTAATCTGCTTCTGTTGGAGTTTACATCATGCATCTATTGGTTTGGTCACTGGTGTAAACACCCCGTGTGGGTAACTGTTTACCATATCATAATTTGTGGACTCACTGTTGTGATCTGTTTCAACGTTTCTTTACAATACCTGATTTCTATTTCTATGCAGATCCAGTGCATTGAATTCTTCCAAAAGTTTGGCTTGAAGAGAAATTCCTCACCTCTACACTAGGTAAATTTTTGTATCACTACTAGTCTGATTCTCAGTAGATGTTATTTGGTCATTGACCTGATGTTTCTGTTAAGTTCGAGTACTTACGTTATGTCAAACGTTAATGTATAGTGCTATGAAATGCTTCATGCTTCACAGAAATACACATAAAGAATTACACAAATAACAGTAAAAATGGCTGCTTTGATGCTTTGAAACTGGTGACTCTTAACCGTTTCTCTTCAAAATGACCAATGATCAACCTCTATTTGCATTATTTTGCCTTCTGTACTATCAAAGAAGTATGGACAGGGATGGAACTTTGTTGCTTAACTTGAAACGTCTACTGATGCTGCTTCCTCTGAGCAATCTGTTTAATCTTTTTTCTACTTGAGGTCTGAAAGGAAACTAAACCAATTGAGGCCCTTCCAGAATGTGTCAAGTTAGGAAAATCGTTATGAAAAGTAACTTACGGCAAAAAATTTGGAATTATTTTTTTATTATACCTATATGAAGATGGATTGTAATGCTGCTTTTGCTGAAAGAAAATGTGGGACTTGATTTTAGACCATCAGAGTCTCTTTGCTTGGTAACTTATTATATCTTCTTTGAAGTCCTGTATGACGTTCCAAATTGTCGACATTTCTTTCATTATCCAGGTTCCTATTCATAATGGGACTCTCACCATATACGACTCCGGCAGATGCAGGAGTGTTCTGTGTGATTCTGGTTAATACAGCCATATCCATCTCTATTGTCAAGGGAATGGTTCGATCTATCCTTCATGTGATCGGCATCAACTTTGCATCATGGGAAGAATATTCTATTGAAGGCCCCTTGGACCCATTTGAGTGTCGTGGGAGCCCCTCGGGATCATACATGGAGGAGTTCCGAAGCAGAACCCCTGCTGTTCGTTACGATTCATTGTGTATATCTAATCACCCTACACAAGAATGCCCGGTATGTCTGGCAGATTTCAACCATGACGCGGAGATAAACCACCTCTCATGTGGCCATGTTTTTCATAAGCTTTGTCTCGAGAAATGGCTAAAGAATTGGAATGTCACCTGCCCTCTCTGCAGGAATTACATTATGCCTAAAGAAGGTGAGGAAGATACTTGTCCGATGTGAATTTTGTAGTTTGTCAGGCTACTCCTGTTCGAGATGTTCTGATGTACAGCTTAGTTGGGTAAAAGTTTTATAGATGACTGCCTGATCGTTGAGACGGCATAATTCTGTAACCTTTTATGCTGTAATACTCTGCGTCCTATCATAGTGACGGGTCTCTTTGTTGCGACCAAGAATCCATACATTGTTGTACATATGTTATGAAATTGCCACTTCCTGATGTTTTCCATCTTCTGGCTTAGCTAGCAACTTTATAAGGGAACATTTTAATGCTTGATTGATATGGTGAAATGTCACATATTCCTAATAGATCTTTTGCATTGTTTGAAAGTTATATGGCCAAGGCACAGGAGGTTTGAATTTCCTGTGAAATAGATCTCTCTTAAATCCCTGCTCATTCAATGTTTGCTTCAACCCTTGCTATGGAGAAAATTCTGTTGGGAGCGCCACCTACAGTGCGTGATCCGAATTTAGTTGGAGTTCCAATGTGTTCATCTTATTTTCTGTGTGTGCAGCTAAAGTCCTTGAATAAGAGGAAAAGGATGGGAAGATAGAGAAAAGAAGAAAAACACTGAGATCCAGTGTTAATAGAGGAAGTTTAAAGTGAAAATATAACAGAAAGGGGGTATTGTTGCAATTAAACTGAAGAGTGAAATTTTACTTTTTTCAAACCAACAACAATAACATACTTAGTGGAAGTTATTGGTGGAAAGAGGGTAGCAGATCTTTACTTCTATCTGTGAAGGTAAAGAGATTATTTTCAGAGGACATTCGGGGTGAGTACAACAAATCAAAGTAGATATGAAAAGGAAAAAATGACCGTGAAGAAGGCATAACAACTAATTAAAGGAAATAATAACAACAACAAAATAGTATAATAATTGAAATTTACTAAACAACATATGATAATAGAAATCAAAAGCAATACACTATAAGAATAAGGCTAATTCATACTACGACAGACAACACTTCACTATCTACTAACCTTATGCCCTATTTGTGACCACCACACCCTCTTAAGGTTACGTTTTCGATGATTCAAGTTGTGTCATGTCCTGTCTAATCACATCTCTCCCATACCTTTTCAATCTACCTCTACATTTGCTTGTACACACTATATCCAATCTCTTGCACCTTCTCACGATGCGCTTCTCCACTTCACATGTTCTAACCATCTCAGTCTGACTTTCCTTATTTTATCCACTACGGAAGTCACTCCCATCTTGTCGAGGATATCCTCATTCTTGATCTTATCGCCTCTAATATGCCCACACATTCATCTAAGATTTGATATTATTATATTTCTACTTCATAAGTATAAATTTCTTGTTTTAATATTTAATTTCTTACCTACACAATCTAAAAAAATATTAAATAGACAGGATACATATTATCAATTGAAAAGGAAGAGGATTAAAGAGTTGAGCCAATATGGAAACAGAGACAGTAGCTTTCTTGAAAGCCCTGAGATATTGTAGAATGCATAATGTTTTCCTTCAAACTGTCTAAGGAACATTATGCATCAAGTGTGAAAAATATCTTGGAAAATAGCTAGGAGGGTTGAGGAAATCAAAGAAGTTCAATCCATAGCATAAAACTGTTGATATCTTGTTGTAAACTAAAATAATAAAATGAAAGTACTGCTAATGCAAGGAGAAGCAAAGCTTCACCAATTACATTTTTATTATTTTAAAATTTTCTAAATTACTGTTACAAACTTGAAAAAAAATAGTGGAGTTAAACGAGGCAAGGTGGGGTAGATTGAAAAATAAAAAAAATATTAGACGGAGAATGGAAAGACTATGATAGAGCAAGGGGTCAACCCCTCCTATTGTCATCCCTACGACGTAGGGAAGTCATTAGATATACAACAAAATTAAAATTACTTCCGTTAGTCCAATATAAATAAATTGTTGGAGGATGTCATACCCCTTAAGGAAGATATTTCAAAAATTACTATGTTAGTTCTTCCTGTTGAGAATATCATTAATTAATAAAAGTGTGCTCTCTCTAACAGCTTAAGCTTTTAGATAAGATGCTCACACTTTTAACACTTCCCAAACTCTTCTTAAAAGTAGAGTCACTATTTGATATTTAAAGTAGTTAAAAACACATTAAAAGAAGGATAATTTTGAAGGAAAAATAATAATAATACACTCTTTTGAGTTTTGAACAATTCATTTATTTTGGACCATAAAAAAATCGCGAAAGTTCATTTACATTGAATTTAGAGAAGTACAACCAATTGGGGCATGGTAAATATACATACATATATAGCTTGATTTGTAAGTTTTTTTTGACAAATTTATACCACCAGACAAAGCGTAGAGCTTGATTTGTCAAATCCAATATCTGAACAATTTTTTATCCAAGTGAGTATTCCCCATGTTGTAGGGTTAGTTCCTCAATAGAGATCCTATGGGTTCAAGCTTTGTCTTATATTGGAGTCTTGCCAAGGACTAAGGAAGAAGAGTTGTCATCTATTGAGAAACCATCATCTTAGTAAAGACATACTTAAGGATAGTGACAGATTAGCCAGCAATGAAGATACAAGGAGCTAGGATCTCCATGTATCTTCATATTTCCCACCAAAATAGCAATAAGATCAATAATGTTATCATATTTTCAGTATTAATCCTAGAGATCCAACAGAGCATTGAATGCCAAGCTTGTCATGTGCTGTTTAGATGTACAGTATCTTAACTAAAATACAGCAAATTCTTTTATCAAACACATGTTCAGGACCCCTCCCCACATTTACTTCATGGCAATGTACATCTGTATTGAGTACTGGAAAAAACAAACATAGACAAATAAAGAAAAGATATACATCACAGAAAATCTTGGGCACAAGCAAGATTTCATAATTTTCAACAAGCTCTTTAAAAGCTGCATCATATCAATCAATTTACCCCCACATGCAAAACTGAATCAGCATCTGGAAGCACCAATAACAACAGTCCAAGTACACCCCTTTTAAATGTCAAAACTAACTTTACAGATAAAGATGATTGAAAGCAAAAAGAGAAAGAAAAAGTATTAAAATCCCCTAAGCCCCTCATTGCTTTAAACAGTCCTAACCTACCAATAGAAGGATATATATATATGAAAGAAATGTGGAAAAAAAATGACCAAAAAGAAAAGAGTTGACACTGAAAACTATCGAAGGGCTAACAAAATGTAAACGAAAACTGATATGTTTATACCTGCTTCAAACTAAAGAATGTCACTATTCGTTACAGGAGGATTTTACCCTTTGAATCCTCAATCCCAAGCAAGAAAAGAGATACCTCGTCTTTTTTCCTTTTTTTTTCAGGGAGGGGCATTTCTAATAGATTTACAGTCAACCTCCACAGTGATTGTCTTCTAGGCACGTGCTGGATACTTCCTCCGTCTCCAAACTAATTGTAACCCCCAAAATTGTAATCAAGAATTTCATTTTCTTTCCGGTTTACAAATGGCAGGACCAGCTCCTTAGTAGCTGCTTGGCCAGTTAATTTGTGAATGTTGAGGCTGCTGATAGACAGTGGCTGTGGGTCCAACCATATCAATTGGACCAGACATCGTCTGCGACTGTTGCATAAGTGGGTGAACAGTCTGTGCTGTCACTGGTTGTGCTGGATGATAAAGACCAGCAATGTTTCCATGGCCAGGTTGTGTGGGAGTAAATGCCACTTGACCCTGGGGTAGGTTATAAAAAGAACTTGCTTGCAAGCTGGATAAATCTCGACCTGGAGTAATCCACACACCTGAGCCCTCACTCTGCAACAACAAAATTGTTCACCCCTTTAAGCCACATAAATAAAGTACAAACCCAAAAAAGATGATAAACACAGTCCAGAGAGACCTATGGGCTCAGGCCTTACATAAAGAACGAGTCTATTTTCCAAATAATCATCTATAAATTTGGATACCTTTATAAAATTTGGACATAGTATCAAGGTTACACGTAAAATTATTCAGTTGATACAAAACTCAAAGCAAACAGTATAGAAAAGAGTTTACCACACAAAAAGTCAGAAGAACAAATCATAGTAGAAGCTCACTCATTGTTTAGAAATAAAAGTAAATAAGTCAGTTTCAAAAGAGGAGAAGCCTTTCTAGACAGACGAGGAACATGCCATTTCAATTTCACTGTACGAGCCCAATAACCATCAGGTTGTCCCACTCAAAGGCAAAAGTGTTCGAAAGGAAAAGTACTTGACACAAGAACAAGAACATGGGATCCTAGAAATTTTCTTGAAAGGACTGCCATGCAACACAATTTCTAGTTTGCCACAATCTTGAAAAAAGAAAAGAAAAGTTTTAAATGTTGGCGAAGTATACACAACCCTACAAGGGCGTAGTAGCCCATAGAACTTCCACAAAAGAGAACCACCATCCAAAGCAAATATATATATACACACACACACACACGCACATGCATGTACTATAGAACACACGTGCATGTTAAACTCTGAAAACTGCAAGCAAAAGTATAAATGCAGGGCAGAGTATAATTAGTTCTCCACTTTAAAATACTAAAGTCACACTACTGGACACTCAAAAAAGTTAAAAGATACTCCCTCCGTTTCAAAAAAGAATGACCTCATTTCCTTTTTAGTTTGTTTAAAAAAGAATGACTTCTTTACTTTTTTTGTAACATTTTACTTTCAGCTTTTCACGTGGCATGTTTAAGACCACAAGATTAAAGGGAAATTTTGTACATTTGACATAACTTTAATTTAGAACCACAAGATTCAAAAGTCTTCTTTATTTTCTTAAACTACGTGTCAAGTCAAACTAGACCACTCTTTTTGAAACGGAGGGAGTAATAACAAATGTAAACACAAGTGCAGTTTCCCCTGAGAGATACAGACATTCACAGAAAGCTCCAAGTATCAATATGGCTTCTCCAGTATATCAGCAAAAATTAAAAGAATCAGAGTCTGCAGCAGATCAGTCCAAGTGCAGGGGTAGGAAGCTTTGGAAATATTTTGGAAGTGCTTTAAAAGAGCAGACATAGCCTAGTTTCATCAGTTTTAGGCCCTTATCATTCTGCTAAAAGAATTTCAAGTTCTGATATAATGGATAATTTTCACATGGTTGTCTTTTCACTTTACTGGCAAGGTTAGAATTATATCTTTTCACTAGGGGTAAATCAAGGCATAATACATAAATGTGTCCTTTAACTTGGCTTCAGTTGGCATCCCGCATCTATGCCCTCAAACTTTGGGTGTGCACAAATAGGTACTTAAACTATCCAAAAGTTGAACAAGTAGACAGACACATCCTATGTGGCATAATACACGTAGGATGACATGTAGGACGTGAATTGTCACATAAGGGCGCCACATAGGACACGTGTGCCTACTTGTTTAACTTTTGGATGGTTTAAGTGTCTGCTTGTGCACACCCAAAATTGGAGGGCATAGATGTCAGTTGATGTCAAACTAAAGGGCATAGTTATGTATTATGTCGTAAATCAATATAGACCCTATTATTCATCTCTCATTCTCCTTTGTTTTTGGGATAGCACCCCCTTATTGCTGATCTTAGGGGGTGATCTTTCATCATTATACAATCTCCTTTGTTCACCATTCAAAAAGATTTAGAGATAATGTGAATGATGTCAATTAAATGTTTCAGTAAGGAAAAAGATAACATCAATATAGATTTAAACTAAACACAAGACCAACCTGTTGTTGGCTATCCTTGAAGGAAGAAGCAGAAAGATCCTCATTAGAAGCAGGGTTTCCACCTCCTGTAGTTGAACCAGGGGTATAGTTGGATGTAGAGGATCCATATGGCCCATACGTCCCAGGCACTCCAATGTGAGTTGAGTTTCCTACATTAGCTCCTGACCTATATTGTGAAAGTGAGTATCTGGGAGCAGCGGCTGGTGGAGATGGATACACACTACCAGCCTGAGGTTGCTGGGGAAATGCACCATTGCTTAAGAATTGATGGATGGCTGTTGGTGGAACATAATATGGAGAGAAGTAGTGAGCATATGGGATATAATTTGGAGGATAATGAGGCAAATGCATCCCTGTAGCTTGTCGAAATACAGGGAGAGATTGCTGAGTTACAGCTGCTGAACTCTGCATAATCCCAGCAGCTTGAGTTGCAAGGGATGTTGGAGCATTTCCTCCCTGCGTATCATTTGAAATGCATATCAACAAGGAGTACCTTACTGTGAGCTGAAGTTAGCAAGTTGTAAATCAAACAACTGACCCAAAAATTAAACTATTGTTCTGTGAAAATTATTATCAAATACAGGTGGTATACTTCTGTGGAGAGTATGAAGGTATGAAATCCACCAGAAGAAATAAAATAAAGTTTGTTCAGTCATAATTATAGAAGGGGCTGCTAGCACCAGGCACACAACTTACTGCAGATTGTCAAAAGCTATCTTAAATAGATTTACACTATACTTAGTGGTTCACTGCAACATAAAGGGAGAACTCATGGCATTTAGCATTGATCTTCTGGTGAATAGAAAATTGGTAAAATATCAATATTGAACAGCAAAAGTAAGCATCTAATACACTTACGAAACTTAGAAAACATTTGCTCAAATGTCACTCAAGGTTCTAAGAATGCAATACTAAAAGATTTGGATAGTGTTCACTAGACTATGCAAATAATGCATAGTTTATTAAAAGGATTTTATAATACTCTATAAATATCTATTATAACAAATTTCTTGAAGAACACTAATCACTAATCATATAACTTCGCGTAAAAAGCTTTGTACACTCTACCCTCCCTAGACCCCACTTGTGGGATTTCACTGGGTATGTTGTTGTTCCCATTACATCAAGCTAAAGAATCAACCAACGAACTGAATCCTGCTGGACCGCAACCATGATAATAATTATGACTTTCACGAATGCATGGGGCAAAGAGAGTTTTAAGGTCTTTAGCAGAAAAACAAACCTTCCGTCTAGGCTAGGGAATATCTATAGTAAAGGAAACTAATCAATGGACAAGTTAGCATTACTGTACAAGAGACGAAATTCTGTTGATGTGATGAAAGCATTGGGAGAAGGTGTCAAGTGCATAATCTCCCCCCCATCCACCCAATACTTTCCTGCATAGAGTCATACAGACAATAAAACATATACTCGATAGAGTACTTTCAAACCTCTTGAGAAGTTTGTGGAGGCACAACTGCAACATTGCCGTTGTAATTGGTAGAAACTCCCGCTGAATGAAAAGGTGAAATGCGGCCATCACCATCGACACTGGAGCGGTAGTACTGGGCATAGTAGCTTGTTGGGTCAATTGGTTGCTGAACCTACAGGAACAAATGATCCGTTTTAACAATTCTTGATTGATAAATTTTCATGAATCAGTTATATCGATTCCACGTGGTCGCAAACTTCTTGGAATATGTCAAATCATCCCGAAACACTATATTTACTATTTACTGTCAGATAGTTTCTACATTCAACATTAACATAGACCCCAGAACAAATCATCGAAGTGTGAGATTCTAGGACCTTGCAGGCAAGTGAGGTGAAACCAACAATGACAACGCATTACAAGTCTACAACATGGTGTTCATCTAACTACGGATATTTACTTACAAACTTGCAACTTTCTATACCAAAATTGAGAATTTGAAGCTTCAGAACCAATAAAATCACAGAATATGCAAAAAGTAAATCAGAGTATGAAGGCTTACGACAAAGTTTGGAAAACGAGAAACATCACGAGACTGTGATTCAGAGATTTCAAAAGGTGCAAGCTGGCTGCCTAATGTTGGTGGCACAAAACCAAAACTGTAGTTCGGGGACGTATGAACAACTGAATACTGATGACCTCCTTTCAGAGTCTCTTGCTTAGATTCACTGTACTCGGGAATAGAGGATGAGACATCTTCTGTCTTTGCAGACAAATTCTCCTGCCCACCTGAAGGTGGAGATTGATCAGAACAATCGGCACCCTCTGCAGCTGTTGATGGATTTTGATCACTGCATTCACTCATAAGAATGAAAACATTAGCATGTGAATGTGCTACAAACGAAGTATATATAGCTTTAAGTGTTATAAAAGATACCATCAAGATATAAACTACAAGGCTAAAGGCAACAAGTTCATATGCACAGAAAACATTTGAAATAAGGGAGGCGCTTAAAAGCTAAAAGAAAAAAGACAAATTGAATTAGATATTTTAGGTCTCAATCTTCTAGAAGATTTTTCTTAAAATATAGAATTACTGGCTTGTCCAAGAAATTTATTCTCAAAATTTGTGGAAAAAAATTAATTCACAATTGTTTAATATTTTGAAGTACTTTTTACAAAAAGAAATCCAGAAACTGTTTTTCTGAAGTTGCAGTTTGAGGGTGTATTTCAAACTAGAATTTTACATATTAATTAAAGAAAAAACTATTCCTCTACTCGCAGAACACTCACTTCCAGAAGTTTATTTCTCATAGAAGCTACACCTACCAACACGTCTCAATTCAACAAGCTATTTTTCTGAAAAAATAATCTCAAAAACTTTTTCCAAATGTAGTCCAAATTACTTTTAAAAAGATACAAGGTCAATGCAGAAGATGGAAAAAGACCATGCATTTGGAATTGGTTTTTGGGTTTGATTTCACAAGAAATTAATCGGGAATGGTTATGGATGAAAGTTGTTTTTTTAAAAAGGTAACGGATATTCAATAAAGTAAAGTAATCTCAATTTCAACAAGATATTTTTCTGAAAAAATAATCTCAAAAACTTTTTCCAAATGTAGTCCAAATTGCATTAAAAAAGATGCAAGGTCAATGCAGAAGATGGAAAAAGGCCATGCATTTGGAATTGGTTTTTGGGTTTGATTTCACAAGAAATTAATCGGGAATGGTTATGGATGAAAGTTGTTTTTTTAAAAGGTAACCGATATTCAATAAAGTAAAGTAGCCTTAGATTATGGAAGAAAGTTGTATGTTTGGGTACGGGTTGGTTTGGAAGATTGGTTTCAAAGTCAGATTTTGCTAAGGAAAAAGATTAATCATCGGCTTTTGGTTTTTGAAAACCAGACCAAGTTGGTTTCAAGTTATTTCAAATAAAAAACACTTGGTTTAGTTTTTGGAATGTTTCCTAGACTTTGCCAAAACCATATGCAGCTGGCAACTGTCTGGAAAATTGAAGACTGAGCAATGAGAATCTAGAGAATGAACAAAGCATCACTGAACAATTTCAGTAACTAAAAGTTTTTAATCTTCAAAATATTGAAAAATATTATTTGAATATCCAGTTTAGTATTACTGCAAAACTGGACTTCCAGATAAACCATTCCCGCATTAATATAATGCATAAAGTATTTTTTGTGAGGTCATGTATATATGTTGGCATCATCAATTAATTGTATGCACTTCTCTTCTAAGTTCTATCTGCAGTATCATATAAAACAACAAAAACAGGACATTCCAAATAAACCCCCATCTATTAAATTAGAAAGGTGAAATATACTGGTACTATTCATCCTAATCCTCGATTCCTAGGCTAAAAGGAGAGCAATCAAAAAGCTTTCACAAGTCGCAGGTCAATTGAGGGAAGCAAGAAGTGAGATGACAGACCTCGAAAACTGATCATTTATTGTTTCTTCGATACCCTCAGAAGTTCCAGAGAGTGATGGAGTCTTTTCACTCTCAGCAGCACTGTTAGCGCTGATGCCTAAACCCAGGCTAGCTTCAAAACTTCCAAAACAGAAACCAAGTTTTTCCACCTCGGGCACATGAAGGTGGTTAGGGATAATGACATGCTGAATATCTGAAATGTGTGATTTTTCTAACTTCTGCTGCAGTTCCAAAGTCCCTTCCCTTGTTTCAACATCGATACCTGGAGGCTGCGGCTGAGTATCGACTTCAGTAGAAGCTATAGAAACATCAGATGAACCAGCAGCAGATGTAACAGAAATTTGAGCAATACTATTGTTTGTAGGCTTTGGCTTCCATTCCATACCAGGACCAGCTGTAGTGAAATGCAAAGGACAAGTTTTTAGGTTGAGCACAACATGTTTATTCAAGTAAGAAACCCTAATCTCCAGAGTTCAGCTCTTTATTCTCTTCCCATTTAACAGCGAAAATCAAATTTAACAAAAAGCTAGAGTATCATAACACTCTAAAGCTTCAAATAATGTAACTATTGAGTCATCTTTAAAGACGAGAATATACTGGTGCATGTCCCCCAACTAGGACTACGGGCATTCTCTCAGAGAAAGAAAACATAACAACAAAACAATGTGGTTGCTGAAACTGAAAAGAAAATACATGTATAAGACGAATACTACAAAAGACACAGTGCTCCCCAGCTCCCACCAAGCCTAAACCTATCGAAAAGCGAGTCAAAACTCAACTACCTACTACCTTCTACCCTGATCCGTAACCTCCATACCCTCATATCTAAGCTATGCCTCAGTAAGTTGAAGTTGTAACATATCATGTCTAATGACCTCTCTCTAATACTTCTTAGGCATACCTCTTCCTCTCCTCATATACCCATTATATCCAACCTCTCACACATCCTTACTAGGGCATCTATGCATCTCCTCTTCACATGTCCAAACTAGTCCAATCTCACTTCCCTCATCTTGCTCACCACAAAGGTCACTCCCACCTTATGCCGGATATCCTCATTCTTAATCTTATCTCTCCTAGTAATTAGTATGTCCACACATCCATCTCAGCATCCTTATTTCCGCAACTTGCATTTTCTAAACATGAAAAAAATTTAATTAGCCAATACTGCACCCCATACATAGAAAGGAGAATGTCGTGTTAGAAAAAATCATCCTACTCATATGTTAAGACATTTATTACGCAAATTAATCAAACCACCATTCTCTAGAACTTACATTCAAGTTTTGGTGGTACCTTTTTACCACACAAGACTCTGGAAGTGAGCCTCCAATTTGTCCACCTCACACCAATACGAGGTGTGGCATCTTCATCGATCTCTCCATTTCCTTATATTAAGGACCAAGATACTTTTTAAAATTCTCTCTAGGGATGACCTGAGTATCAAGCCTTACTTCTACGCCTACCTCACATGATGTATCACTAAACTTGCACTCCAAGTATTCTATTTTGGTCTGCTCAACCTGAACCCTTTAAACTTCATGGTCTGTCTCCAAACCTCCAACTTAGCATTAACTCCACCGCGAGTCTCATCAATCAGTACTATATCATCTGCAAACAACATACACCATGGCACCTCACCTTAGATGTGACGCATTAATTCATCCATCACCAAGGCAAATAAAAAGGGGCCAAGTGCTAATCTTGAGTGCAACCCCATCTTGACTAAGAAATGTTTCGAGTCTCCTCCCATTGTTCTTATCCGAATTTTGGCTCCATCATACATGTCCTTTACCGCCATAATGTAAGTCACCGGTACACCTCTAGCCCCATGCATCTCGATATGACCTCTCTTTGAATTTTGTCGTAAGCCTTATCTAGATCAATGAACACCATATGTAGGTCTTTCTTCCTCTCTCTATACTTCTCCACCAATCTCCTCACAAGATGAATGGCTTCTATAGTAGAACACTTCGGCATGAAATCGAACAGGTTCCCAGTAATGAACACATCTTTCTCACCCTCATCTCCCTCGCCCTCTCCTAAACTTCCATTGTGTGGCTTACAGTGTTGTCAAAGGTGCACTTAGGCCTTTAAGTGAGGCTCAAAACACGTTGCTCACTCCATCTCGGTTAATGTGTAGTTCAGTGTTGTCATCAAGGTTCTAAGGCATATTTTTCCTTATCAATGAGTCTCTTCTAAAGAGGCGACACTAAACAATTGATATTTCACTTAATTGTTAAAAAATTTCAATAACTTTGTTCATATATTGTCATTCATGTTATAATTATATGTTTTGGACTAAACATATATATTTGTGTTTTTTCCTTTGCACCTTTTTTCATTAAAGTTCGCGCTTTATTTGTGTTTTGCGCTTAAAGCCCCAACTGACCTCACATTTTTTTTGCGCTTTTTACTTTTGAGAACACTTGTGGCTTAGCAGCTTACTGCAATTTGGACGTCACCCTTGTTCTTGTATAGAGGGATAATTGACCTCCACTCTTCGGGAATTTTTATGTCTTGAAAACGACATTAAACAAGCAAGTCATCCCCTCAAGTCCTGCTTGAGCTCTTCCAGAACACCATCAAAGTCTCATCTTGCCCTATCACTCTTCCCTTGCACATTCTCTAAAGGACACCCTTAACCTCCTTAACCTTAATACACCTACAATACCCATAATCATGGTGTCTCTCAAAGTGCTCTAAATCACCTGACACAATGTCCTTGTCCCCCTCTTCGTTCAAGAGTTTGTAAAAGTAAACATGCCATCTCCTTCTAGAAAGTGTCTCTTCCACCAATACTTTTCCTTCCCTCGTCCTTGATACACTCACTTTGTCCAGGTCTCGGGCCTTCCTCTCTCTTGCCTTGGCAAGCCTATACAACTTTTTGTCTTCGTCTTTGTCTCCAAGTTCAATATACAAGCGTTCGAAAGTTGTTTTTGTTGCCATAACCGCAAACTTTACCGTCTTCGCAACCTTATACATTTCCTAGTTCATCCATTATTCCTCCTCGTCCTTGCTCTCCACTCACTTTGCAAAAGCAACCTTCTTAGCTTCCACTTAGCCTTGGACTTCTCCGTTCTGGCACCAATCACCTCGATGACCACCACCATTACCTTTCAAAAACCTCAAGACCTTTTTAGCTACTTCCTTAATGCCACTAGAAGTCTTACCCACATGTCATGAGCATCCCCACTACTCCCTCGAGCCACAGTCAACTTCTCCCCCATCTCCCATGCTTGGGCAAGGTCAAGCCACCCCATTCGATCCTCGACCGATTATATAGTATTTTTCTCCCTCTATCTCTTTATCTTCAAGTCCATAGTCTAGAGGTTATGTTGAGTGATAAGATTCTCGCTAGGAATAACCTTGCAGTATTACAAAGGGCTGTAAATAATCTATTTGCATCTTGGCCAACGCATTAGGGAAGGTAACTAAGTGGTCCTTCTTCGGCAAACGCTCGAATTAGCTATCACCAACTCGAAAGTTTTAGCAAAATCCAGAAGCAAAGCACCACTTCTTGTTTCTATCGCCAAAACAAAAGCCTCCATGCACATTGTTAAAACCACTAGAAATTGCCTCGATGTGGCCATTGAAATCTCCACCAATGAAGAGCTTATTGGAGTGTGGTATATTCCTCACCATCTCGTCCAAATCCTCCCAAAATCACTTCTTGACTTCCTCGTCCAAGCCACTTACGGCAAGTATGCACTAATGACGTTCATTCGTTCAAGAAAACCCTCCAATGACTAGCTTGATCACCATCATCTTGTCATTGATCTGTTTAGCTTCACCACTTGCTCCCTTAGGTTTGTATCTACTAAAATTCCTACTCCATTCATATCCTTAGAGCCTCCTAAATACCACAACTTAAATCCGTCCATAGCTCAATCATCAAGCACCATTAGTAACAATTGCAGAAACAATATCAATTAAAAGAATCTTTCAAGGAGGGGGAAAGAAAATAATATACTAATGCATTAGAGTATGGAACATGTTTCAATACTATACCTTTTTGTGGCCCAACCAGTGGTGACCGGTTGTTGTAATTAGATGTAGGTCTACTAAGAGAAGAAACACCCTGAGCCGAAGAAGCACTTTGTGGGTTCTCCGGAAGCTGATTCTTTCCAAGCCCCTGGAATTTGCTTGACATGTTTACTTGCACAGTTGAACTTCTAGAGTCAGAAACCTCTATCCATACATAGGCAGAAACAAATACATGAGATCCATTAATTGAATGACCCCACCCCCCAAACAATGACATGAATTGATGATGATACAACAGTATCAATACTTCCAAAAATTAAGGACAAATTTCCAGACAAGTCTTCATAAGCTTACCAGTGACTGTCTTGCTTCCGTTAGAGTTGGTAGGAAGATTTTCAAATGGAGCACGCTGGTTACCGACTTCTCTTCGAATTGTGCCTACTGTACCAGGGGGTCGTGAATCATGAGATGGCAAAAGAACAGGATCAGACGCTGAAAAATAAGCTCCTGACGAAGGTGGTGAAGATAAGGATGTTGAAGAGTTGCTGAAGTTTGGCATTTTCTGTCCAAGCATATCCCTGGGTCCCACGGACACTCTAGGGCTTCTGTTCGCATCATGACTTGCAGATTGCAGAGGTTCCTCTGACTTAATAGAGCCAGCACCTGCAGTGGCTTCAGATTGCTTAATCCCTCTTCCTGCTGATGCATGTGCATCAGGTACAACATTGTTACTCCCAAAAGCTACAACACCAGGCCGAATGGCTCTGGCACTTGATGAGCTGAAAAGAGAGAAAAAGAATTAGGCGACAAAAATAGTTGAAATCAAACCATGTATAGAAAACAATAAACCACGTTTTGTAATCTGAAGAGGTATAACACTGGCAATTCAAGGAGCATCCACATGCTGTAATGCACACAGAGAGAAAAATCCAGAAACATCAATAACACCTTGAAGTATTCTTCCCCTCAACAGTAGGCACGGAAGATGGATTGACACTCTTTCCAGAAACATGACTGGCTCCATTTTCCTTATCAGGTCTAGAGTTCCTTCCACCACCAGCATCTGACCAAGCATATACACATCAATTATGAATGGATAGGAGAGGGACTCATAAGTGATAAGACTCAAAACTAAAGATATAGTGAAAATACTCGCAAGTTAAAGGAAAAGGTTTCAATAAGTTATATTAATTGTTGAAAGTCTACGTGTGGCCCAAAAGACAGAATATCAATTCTCTTTGTTACTGTTTGGCTAGTGCAAAGACATTTTTAAAAAAAATTGAAGTATGAAGTAGTTATAACTTTGGAGCAACTTGTAATTTGCTTAGATATATCAGGCAAAATTTGTGATAGTTGATTAGAAGCAGCATCAAGATCACAATTACATAAAGAAAATAATTTGGATTCTTAGAGATGCCAGCCTTTTGTCATTTGGCAAAAAGGGAAAATGGAGAAAAAAAAAAGGAAACTAGGTCAAGCAATTAAAAAGAACACTAAAATCAAGATATCAGAAAAATGACAAATATGAAATCACCATGTTCGGCAGCATAAGCTATCACAAGTCAGAGAAAATAATAACAAAATGGATGTTTACCAAGCAAGACATGGCGAGGAGTGAAGTTTCCCCGACTCCCCTTGTTCCCCCTCCCCTGCATAGCTGGTTTCCACTTTGGCTCAGTAGACTCCTTGTTCAAATTCTGTAAAAAAGGCAAATTAAGTAATAACAATACAGAAACAGCACGTGAAAGGCCATGAATGCATGTCAGCCAGCACTTCACATTTATTGGGTCATTAAGAGAGAACATGTGAAACAATTAAAGCAAAATGCTGATACCAAAGTTGAATTATAGCATGGAATTCTACGAGGAAAGAAACTCATTTGACATTCATGGGGTCCATGACCCAAAAAAGAACCAATTCAGCCAAGGTGCTCATGCCTATCTGCACATTCCCTCTTTTACTGCATTAATCAGGTTGATCAAACCAAATAGACATTCTATGCATCATAGAAGTGATGATGTTCTTCAGCACATCAACCAGATAAGTTGTAACTTAGATGACAGTGGTTAAATAGAGAAGGCATTAACACATGCTGAACAGCCTTATCTTAGCAAGAGGTTTGATTGAAATGGTTCATTACATTCTTTCTAGTGTCGGGCAATAAATTGCTCCACCACCCTACGTTCAATGTTGATTTCATGAATCTGCATCAGCTTGTATAATTACTTGTCAGTGTGTGTGTGTGTGTGCACTACATTAAGCTCTTTGGGCACCTAGAATCAGCTGAGACCTTATTTTGCAAATCCCCCACCCATAAAACATTAATTCCCTATGGATCTTTATAGAGAGCATTGTGAGCGTGCAAATCAGTAGCTAACCATACCTCTCTTCTTCTGTCCCGTTTCCTTTTTACTTCATGGAATGTATCTGTAAATAACCCCTCAATAAGATGAGTAAGGAAAAATAAATTTTCTATTGCAATAGCTAGGAAGCGTAACAATGAGAAGATCCTGGCTGGGGTAATACACATGGGCTGTAGTTTAAAAAAGGAACAAATCTCACAGAATATTAAAAATAGAAAATAAGAGAACACATAAACAACACCAATCTATGCATCTTTTATGTGCACATGTGCAAATTTCCCTTTAGTCTTGTTACCAGAAAATCCATAGGTTACTGGTGCCCATATAAAATTATCTAAAATCAGCAAAACAAGAAGATGCAGAAAGCAAAATTTTATGCTACTATGATTTGAAGGTTCCGAATTCTTTTAAAGAAGGCATCCGAACCAACCATCACAAATGTAACGAAGAAAACAAGAAAGAAGAACCGACAGCCATATTAATTTCTTTGTTACTACTAAATACAAAATACATTGACAACTCTGCCACGCACCAAATAGACGGTGAGAAGTTTGACTAAACCTTCTCGATAACAAACTTCATCAAAACAAAACTTGCTGATAACTACAAAATGTTATCTTGAACAAAAATGGAATATACATCATCAATCACATGGGTCCTCAATCTCAAACTAGTTAGGACCGACTCTCTCTATTTTTTTGTTAAGTTGTTGGCTATGTTGCTTGGACTCTTCAAAAATGTCACTGAATGTGTGTCGGATTCTCTTCTTCAAAAGTAGTGCATTTTTGGAGAATCCGACACAGGTGCGACTGCATTTTTGGAGAGTTCGAGCAACATAGGTTATTAGCACTGATATATGAATCCTTTCTGGCCATTCTGTTGTGGTCTCAATTCATTCCAATACTAAAAAAAATGATTTTTAAGGCAAATTCAGGGTTCTCTAAAACTAGAGGTTCTGTCAATGTAACTGCAGCAAAAAAAAAAAAAAAAGGGGGGAGTGAAGCCATCTCTGTCAAAACAAAAGGGGATTCAGGGAAACCTGCATTGAGGACCAAAACAAATCAAATACATTGTTTTTTAACATATAAGATAATTTATCAGCCCTGATAAAGTCCAATATTAAAACCCAATTAAGAAGTGACCAAATTAGTATGAGAATGAATGTAACAAGAACACAAAAGGCAAGAAAATAAAATACGTGGGCAGAAGTGAGTATATAGTAAAATGAAGAGATCCCAAGTGAAAAGAAGATGATCCAAAAGCAATACTGACCCTGATAAAGGAGTTTTTGTGCAGTCTCATTGGGATCCATAGAACATTCCTTGAGCATTGCATATATCTCATCGTCACTGTGATTCCCAGTGATCTCCTTAATGTTGTGGATCGTTTTCTTCACAGTGCTTGGGATTGAAACCCTAGCTCCTCCTCCACCAACTCCACTGTTGTTGCTACTCATCTTCTTCTTCACCACCCCACCAACCCCACAAATTCCTACCTCTATATATATATATAAAAATATATGTATTTTACTTTTTACTGTATCTATATGTTTAGAGAGAGAGAAAGGGAGGAGAGAAAGAGGGAAAAGAGAGTAATTGTATTTGGTGAATAGGGGAATACAAAGAGAAGACTTAGGAGAAGGGTTTTGATTTTTTAATATCAAATTTCATTCATGTCTTTTTTCTATTTTTTTGTATATATACAAAAAAAAAAACAGAGAGGGATAACTCGAGAAAATTAAAGGAAAGGTATCTTTAAGTTTTGAATTAGTTATTGGTGACTATATTGACCAACAAAAGGTCAAACATACTTAAATACTAAATTAAGTTAATTGTGGACTCAATTAACATTTTTAAAACTTATAATCTTTTTAAAAATACAAAACAATCCCCCCACTAAATAAACAAACTTTCTACTCCCTCCCCCTCTATCAATCTCACGTTTCTCTTCAACTCTGCTGCAGAAAATTCTCATACTTCCCAAAAATTAAAAATTGCTTTGATTGGAACAATCAATTTCTCCGGCAACTTCAACTTCCAAGGGGCGTACTTTGAACTTTCGATTCTTCTATTCTAACCATCCAAAGGAACAACAATTTGCAGGTAAAGCTTTAATTTTTTGAAAAAAATTAGGGCTTTTTAGTTTGTTTTTTTTAATAGCTTTACAATTTGCATATATTCCCTTAAGAGCTGCCCAGGCTTTGCGCGATTCATGTTGAGATAATGAAGCTTTTGCTTGTTTATGCTTTAGGAAGTGGACCAACTGATTGTTCTAGGAAGAGCAAATCGACTAACCCCACCCTATGCTTTAGGTTTAGAATCTGCAGCCTGTAGGTTTAGAAGAAAGGAAAGTTTTCGTCTCAAGTAGTTGACGCGAAAAACAGGAAAGTCATACAAAATTGGAATTACCTCTGATCTAGGAAAAACTGTTTCTCCACCCTTATCAACATCTGATAAATACATAAGGACAGTAGCTACACGATGACCGCCTATCTCTTGATTAATTTTGTCCATAAAATAATCAAAATGTGGCTCGTATTTTTGCCCATGTTCATAATGCAATATCTGCATTGGTTCTCCATTCTTTGATTGACAAGTTGGCGTAAAAATAAGAATTTATAGAGATGAAGCCAATCAATGTCATAGAGGTAGTACTAAAGTACCTTCAGGGAGAAATGTCCAGGCAGCTATTCTTGCTTCCACATTAGCAACAACTTCATCCTTTAATAAAGATTAACAAAAGTTTCAAC
>JAJOOD010016402.1:0-25770 GCA_029582525.1 Solanum tacnaense | reverse complement strand
CACTCAATTTGACCCCCTGAATAAGAATATGAAGTCGAATTTCCGAAATCATGCACGGATTTTGAGATATATGGAAATTACAATTATAGGTGTTTCCGAAGCACATTTTCGGGCATTTTTGGGGTCGTTTCAATACTAACTAAAGCTTCTTGAGTAATCATATTTCATAATTCAAATTCATTTTATAGTGGTAATAAGCCTTAACCAACATAGGCCATGTGAACTTAGCATGGAATCCGGTGTTACCCATAGCCAAAAGGGTTGTCTTACTTGCCTAATGTAAGACCATAATCATATTAGCTTTTAGGTGGATCCAATAGCTAATTAACCTATGGGGGCACATAGTTTATGTAATAAGGGGATTGCTACTAGAAACCCTCCCTTTCTACTGGAGGAGCTTCCATCCCTAGGAGATACTTTCTAGATACTCGCCATTTCTAGCGAGGGAGCTTCGATATCATGATATACTTTCTAGAAACCCGCCCTTTCTAACGAGGGAGCTTCGACCTCAGATGCATATCAACTCGGTGCTAAGCATAATTCTCACCGTTTACATATTAAGTCTTGACTTAAATTTATATTCATGGAAGAATGCCTTGACACTCAATCAAACATAGTTCATAAGTTAGCTCATGGATTCAATAGGTAAGAATAGCCTTTCACCTTTAGAATCATCATATATGTGAGAAAATCCTTCACATCATATCATATTCATACATAAGTGTGTACATGAGGGTAATCATCCAACCACGCAATAACTAGATCATAATCATATTCACTTTATTCTTAAAGTGATCTTAAAGCATATACATAAACCTCATAATCATGCATGATTCACATAATTAGCCATTCAAGGACCATATATCATATTCAATCAACATATCTAGAATTACTACATTAGACCTGGAAGACAACATAATTCAATTATTTTATTTACAATATTCATAATATCATATACTCATAATATAGGTCATGTTGGTGAAGTCTCTCAACAATACTACCATATACAATTCAACATACATAATAGCTTTACTCTTAGTGCCTTAACATTCCTAGTTCATTCGTATTAGCTTTTACCCTAAAAGCCCTAAAACTTACTCTCATACCACAAGCTTTAATCTCAAGCAAAACATCACATGATCATCATATATACCTAATTCTTAAGATAATTTAATCACATGCTTCAGTCTTAAACAATTATAGTCATATATCATCATGTAACTTAAATCTCAACACTACTAGCTCATGATCCACCATATAAGCCCTAATCTAATCAATTCATATCAACAAGCTTCATTTTTAAAGAATTCATATCTAGGTGTTTTAATCTAAAGTAATCCATAAAGAAATTCATCAATCTTAGAAGGTCACATCTAAGCCCTCAATTTCCTCTTTGATGGTGTAACACCAAACTATATCAATTTCACCCTAGAATCTTAGATTAATCAAGAATATATATATAATCATACTAAAAACACGTATTTAATAATAAACAATCATAACCAACATTATCCACTAAATTGGATCAACAAAAAACAATACCCACAATATAGGAAGGAACCCTAACGAATTGGGGATTCATCTTCACAATTATGGGTAATCATGGGGGCTTCATGGATGCAAGGAGTACATGAATGAATAAGCCATCATGCCTTCGATACAAATCCTAGCAGGCTTGAAATAATGGAGTCTTGACCTATCTTGACCTCTTCTTTTTCTACTTCTTCTACTTTCTAGAGGGAGGATTTTTGAGAGGGAATTGGGTCTCTTTGGTGAATTAAAAATAATGATTTAGAATACCTTAATTAATTGTCTAATAGCTTTCTATAGGTGGCCTAATTACTAATAAAACGCAACCACATAATAACTAATTAAATCTAGAAAGTTCCCTTAACCAAAACATAAACCGACTTAAGGACCAAAGTTTCCTCATTCATGAGAGACCCCGACCCACGGGGCGTTGGTGGACCCACAGGCCGTGATAGTCCTCCGTGGGTGGTGGTATGCAAACCAAATTTTGGGGTATTGACTCATGACTCCATCAACGAGGTGTGGATCCCTCTACGAGGCGTGGGTCCCCTTGTGGGTGGACTGCCTTAAGGCATATTCTAGGGGCTATTTTGCTAGGGTCCTCCTCAAGGACCCTTGGTTTGTCCTTGAAGAGTCGTACCTTGACATTTAACTCATAAACCCCTTATTCTAAGTACGGGACGTTAAATTCACAATTCTAACCCTCATGACAAACTCTACAACACTTACGTAAGGCTCTAGTTTAGCCTTCTAGTTTCCTGGTTTTACAGTACCCTTAAAGCATACTTGTGCAATGCATGAATAAGATCTCATAATCCTACCCATGCTAGGTAAAGCTCCTTGAGTAGCCATAATTCTTAATCCATATTCATATAATATTGGGAATAAGGTTTAATAGACATAGACCCTATGAGCTTAGCATGGAATCTGGTGTTACCTACATCGAAAAGGGGTGTCCTAGTAGCCTAAGGTAGAACCATACTCATAGATTTTAGGTGGATCCACTAGATAATAATCTATGGGGGCACATAGTTTATGGGATAAGTATATTGCTACTTGAAACCCGCCCTTTCTAAAGGGGGAGCTTCCATCTCAAGAGATACTTTCAAGAAACCCGCCCTTTCTAGCGGGGGAGCTCCGATCTCATATTCAATATCCACTCGGTGCTAAGCATAATTCCCATGGAGTACATATTAAGTCTTGACTTAACTTCATATTTATGGAAGAATGCCTTGACACTCAATCCAACATAATTCATAAGATAACGGTGAGAATAGCCTTTCAACCTTAGAATCATCATATTTATGAGAAAACCTTTCACATTATGTTCATTGTGTGTTCATGAGAATATCCTTTCAATCAAAACAACAACATCATCATAATCATGGACACTTCACTGTCAAAGTGTTCTTAAAGCACATACATACACCTCATAATCATACAAAATTCTAATAATTCTACTCTAACACTTCTTTCTCAAGCAAGTATTGAGTACAAAACTAGAATTGCATTTGCAGCTACAATTCCTTAAATAAAACATGAACTATTTGTTGAACTCACTTCAATAGAACAATAAAATCAGTAACTAACAACACCCATTAGCTAATTCATGCATTCAACTACATAATCACACCCCCAAGAATGGGGTTTTATCCAAACATAGTAAAGAACAAGAAATTGTTAGCAACGAAGTTTTCTATAGGGTTTGACAATGATCCGTAAGTTTTCAAATGCTAAGTAGGATAGAAGTCTCACAATCCCTAAATCTCTACTAAAAATGTAAAAACAATAATCTAGAATGTACAAACTCAAAAACCCAGAAGTGAACAATGTTGGAACTACTTGTCTTGTTTTAAAAATTGTATTTATACGCTTCGAAAAATTACAGAACAGAGTCAACTCGATGAAGTAAGTCGGGCTTCGTCAAACCGGTAGGCCACGCGCCGAGTGCTCCTCTTCTTGACTTCCTGGCGTGGATTTTTACCACCTCGTTCTATAAATTAGGAGAGCTAAACCGGCATCACCGTTCTCTTTGGTGAGTCGCTGAATTACTTGTTTCATTGCAAAATTGGTTTTGCCCATGGGATGGCATGCTGGATCGGTAGGTGAGCTGAACGTCCACTCGGTGAATCATTGAGTGGCTTTGGCCAGTACCAGTTTTGCTTTCCTTTAACCTTCTCAGCTTTTTCACTTCTATTTTCCTTGTAATGTCCTTGTCTTACTCTTTTGCCTTCATTGCTGCATATTAACATTTTAACATCAGTTATGAGCATAAAATAGGGATTAAGGATACTAAATCCCTGAATATTAATCACTAAATGAGTCAAAATCTCCGACTCATCACTCATACATTCAATGTACTTATGCCATTTTGCCTACATCTTCTTGCAGTTCCAGCTAGCTTTGCTGAGCCTCCTTGCTTTCCGTAGGGAGTCACATTATTGTTTTTTCTTTATTATGATGTCATGGGTCTTGTCGCGACTTCCATCATAGTTTAGTATTTAGAGTCTTCATAGACAGTAGTAGTTGAGGAGTCTTATTTTTCATTTCCCTTGCAGATTTTTTAAAGATTTTGAGTTGAATACTTATGTTCGTTTGAGTATTTTTTATTTAAACTACTTTACTTATGAGACCTTTTGAGTTGAATTTGCATTTGAGCTTCTATATAGATGGGTAAGTCTTCCGTTGAGTAATGATCCAGGCTAAGGGTTTGCTTGAGGGCCAGCAATTGTTCTCCAATGCCAGCCACGTCCAGGGTGTATGCTTGGGTTGTGACAAAGCATTAGTGGTTTCTTCCACATAACCTATAGGTCACACGGAGAAAATGTTACTATTGCTCCAAGACTCGCCTTTAACTAGTGAAAATGTTCCTCAAGATGGTTTCAGAATAGCTATCATTGTGAATTAACAAATGTTTCAATATATACTATAGACATATAAAGATGTACATTTTTACCTTGTATATATAGTGTAATTTTTCTACACCAAAGACATCTAATGTTGCACTAACATAGCTAGTATTTGCTTACCATTATTATTGTCATAATTCTTGAACTATGTCTTTGTACAGGAGAAGGTACGACATCAAGGTGAGTTAGAATGTATGCATCAAGACTTGATAGTTGGCTTGGAGATTGGGACTTTGCTCCGACGGATATCAAAATACCTTTTACTAGATAACGAAGGTTTGGTCCAGATTTGGCAAGGACACGATGAAAAAATTATTCCACAGGAACTCAATCGTTATCTAAAAGAGAAGCTCCCTTGGATTCAATATCATGATCTTGGAATGCTCGGATGGGATTATTTGGCATTACTTAAGTCTCCCCCTCCAAAAGTTTGTGGCTCACCAGGTGGTCCTTCGGTGACTTTGCCAAGGGTCCAACTTAGTGATGGGGAGATATTTAGCCTACAAAGAGGGTGGTGTTGCCAAGGAGAAGGCAAAGCACAAGATCATTATTGTTCATGGCTCTGATAGTTCCAAAGACTTGATGTTGCCGATATCCCAAGTATGAAACTTTTAAAACTCCATATCAAGAATATTCATTTTAGTGTCTATTATGTATGTTATGACCAAGTTTGTTTGCACCTAAAAAGCAGTTGAAACTCAGAGAAGTATTGTTGAGTCCAATGTCGAGCAGTTGCAAGCGAACTTAGACACGGTAATAATAAATCATTGTTCCACATGATAGATTGGAACAACCCATATTGATTCTTTCTACTGTAATAACGAAAATTAAGGAGAGGAAAGAAAGCCTACTATATCATTGTTTTTTCTAATGTTTTCCTATTTTTATCTTAACAAAAGTAAAAAATATTTTTCTTAGTTACATATTAATTTGGACATTTAAGAAAAAAAAATTCTGACCATCATTTTTTCAAATATTTTCCTAGTGTTTTGAATTGTTCATTATTGTGAATTACATTACTTTTTATAGAGTTTTAAAATATGTTTATTGATTCGAACAACATATTAATATTTTCTATTTCAATTATAGACACTAAAAGGATAAAATAAAACTTACAATATCTTAGATTTGTTCTTTAGTGATCTCCCATTCTTTTCTTAACAAAATTATAAGATTTATTAAATTATCTTCATAATTTAATTCATGAAGATAAAAGTAAATAGTTGAGATAGTCTGTCGATTATTAACTAATCATTAGTTATTTTTATAAAAAGTAGTACAAGAACCCACTTCACCTAATATAAGTATAAAAATATCACAAATATATAATAAACAAGCAACATAATAAGTATTTGATAATCTTTATGAAACAAATAAGAATTCTAGTAATATTATTAAATTTTGACGTACGTCTCAACAAAAATGATCAAAATAACTAAAGAATAATTGATGAAAAAATGATTGATGATAATTAGAACTATTCCAAAAAGTTTCGTTTATGTTATACTGAATTGATCAATTGTATTACCATTATGGTATGATCTTTTTGAATGAATGATTGAATAAATCTATGTTATCTAGATCCGTATCCATCTAAATAACCTATATAAGCAATAAAAATAAAATAAAAAGAAATAATTTCAGGGATCTCCCTTTATAAGTAGATGTGCATCTTGAATTTCCTTTTTTTTGTTTGACAATTCTATCTTAATTCAATCGTTCCTTTATTTTCATTTTTTGTGTTTGTGTTTCTTATAACGTTTTTAGGTTCGTGATCTATAGTGTAGAAATTTAGAAGATCACTTTTTCTTCGGATAAGTGGTGACGAAAGGAGAGGTCTTAATCCAATCCATCTATATCTACCTACATCTAGCATATATCCATCTAAAAAAACTAAGAATTTTTAATTTAATTGTCTTTAAGTGGGGGATATTGTTCTCCCTAGGGCATGAGTCATGCTACATAAAACAAATGAACCTTCTTCAAAAGATTAGACATGAGAGACAATATTTTTCACATTTTCCATCTATTTACACAAAAAATAATAAAAATATTAATCAAAAGGGATCTATTTTGCGCTAGACATAGGATTGACTCATATCTTTTACATTTTCCAAGCATTCACACAATTTTACGTCATCAAAATTAGGGGAATTGTATCATCTCTAACTCTTCTCACGTTTTTTAATAGGGACTAAAACATTGGTATAGGGCCCAAAAAATACTATCAGTGTTTCGAAAATACAGCTCTAAACCCAAATGGAATAAACAAGTATATGCTTGAGGAAATTTCAATAGGATCGCATGATTTACGACCACAGAACTTTCTAATTTGTGAAATAATCACTAAACATGAGAAAATTCAATGTATGAAAGTGAACTCAGGAGAATTTTTTTCCATCCAAGCCTTAAAAACAATTTGAAAATCCATCTTTAACACCCATTGGTAATAAATATATCAACATAACAAACACCTCTTAATTTTTATAAAAAAATAATTATAATTTAGAATGCCAAAACTTTTCATAAATGAAAAAATTGAAAAATTACTTTTTCACCCCGTAGGTGGTTTCCGTTTGCAAAATATCATGAGCACAAGCCATTGTATGGGAGAACACAACTAAGGGTAAAATACTTAGTTGCACGAAACAACAAAAAGAGAAACACACAGAGAAAATAGTACTTTGTATTGTTACGACCAAGGAAGCATGAAGATCAACTCAAAAAAATTAATGATATATTTACGAGGCGGAATTTCTTGTTAAACCACAATGAAAACTTAATGCGACGTTTAGACATCCTAGGACTATTGAACTTGATGCTCTGATACCGAGTTTGTCAAACCCCGAGGCTACCCCCTTGACCTAACACGGTACCTAGGATCACGAGTGACCCCAAGCTAACCTTTTGTCTGACATATATCAAGCATATTGAGAATAACTAAATAACACATGTACTATATGGAAGCAAAATAATGGATAACTGAAAGTGGGGAAAAATCCAACTAGTCTGAATATATAAAATATAATGAACGTCTAGTGATGACTGAAACACCACTTAACAACTAAAAATTGCATCTACTACTCTGTCTGAAAATCCTTTAACTGAATTGAGTTGCTAGAACATGCCCGCAACTAACTCTAACAAAAGCTGAAAACTGAATAAAAAGACTAAAATAAAAAGCATGTCTATTGTCCTTGAAGTATGAGGACTCACCAATGAAGCTACTGAAGCGAGACAAAAAATCGATCCAAGCGTGATCTGAATGCTGAGTACCTGAACCTACATAAAGATGTAGCGCAGATTATGCGTCAGTACTTGGAATGTACTGAGCATGCAGGATATAGATACTAAACTGAACAAACATATATAAGCTGAACATAGCATACCTAAGCAATGACATAAATTGAGTAAGGATGTAAATACTGAAACATAACTGAAAAGCTATGTTTAATGCAATGAGCAAGTACTAATCATGAACATAACATGATGAAGTGAATGCTGAAGTATATATTGAAAACCTGGTCAAATACACTAAGAGTCTGACTGTGGAAGCTACCATTAAGTGACATAAACCACGTGAGATAAACATGGAGTCCGATGTGTACGCCTCATCGAGAGGACCAAATATACCTTGCCATGGGTATAAAGGCAAGATTGGCGTGATCACTAAATCTGATGCCAAACAGAGGGGACTTATAATCCTACGGGGCCACGTAGTTCTGGGACTATAAGGGTACGCTGAACCTTGTCCAACTTGGTGCTATGTCTACTCCCAACTAAATATGTATATGACACAAATGTAACTGAAATACTGAATAGCTCAAAATACTGATATGCAATATGAGAATGAAACATTTTATATACTGATAATGTGCCATTCGAAATCTTGAGCATTATTTTCTGTTTAATTGAACTAGCAAGTATAATTCATGAACTAAGAGAATTTACACAAACTAGGGTTCTGAGTTTTATACAAGGTGTCACACCCCTTTTTCACATGGTGGTAGGGTTTTTCCAATTTAAGTGACATAATTGATTAGAGATTATTTTATTATTCAGAGTCACCACTTGGAATTGAGTTATTACGGTGTTCCAAGTCACCTTATCTTTTTAATCACTAACCAAAAGGAAATGACTCTTTATTTAGTATGCGTACTAGAAATTTGGGTAAGGAATTCTATTGACCAAGGGGAAGGTATTAGGCATCCCTCGAGTCCCGTTGTTCTAGCACGGTCGCTTTTATTGACTTATACTTATTTTAAATTATTGTTATTATTATTTTGGATACATTATTATTGGGCATTATTTGCTTGCATTTTTTATTGTTGAACTTTTTATTTGGTCATAACCTAGATGCGTAACCGCATTCTTGGTTTTGACATTTAGAGACATAATTGTCTTCTTATTAATTTTGTATATATAATCCTCTAATTTAAATTAATGAAAGTTAATTATATTATTGGACAAGGTGTGTCACCGCTTCTTTGAATTTATTTTAATGTTTCAAAACAAATGTGTAACCACATTCTTAATTGAAACCATTTCTTTTTAATGTGTCTAAAAGTTTCATAAAAAATTTAATATTTTGTCCCTTATAAATAAAACTAAATAAAGTAAAATAAATCTAAATGTTGAGGATACAGTAGATAATTCTAGCATCATTTCTATATCTGTTTATTTTATTTATTTATTTATTTTACTCTTAAAATTAACGTCAAAATTAAGCATACACTTTTTAATCCAACAAAATAATAGGAATTGTAAAAAAATAATCTAATTTGTGTTTGATAAATTAAAACAACAATAATTTATTTATTTATTTACTAGCCTAACCATCCTACTTTATCATTATTATCAAAATCAAGACAAGAACAATGTCATGACCCATTCATTTTTAAGAGATTACAACTCACGAATAAAAATAAATAAATAAATAAGAAATAATCACCGATTAAAGCTAACTTTATTGATTAGACAAAGATGTAACAGTTAACAAATTATTCATTTCAATCAAGTTATGAATAAAACAAAATGTAAGAAAAGTTATTATAAAAGTACATCAAATTCCATAAATAAATTAAAGAGAAGGTAATGTGTAACCTTAAGTAAAGAGAATAGGTACAGCAAAATCTTGATCGAAGCTCGATTAAAACACTCACAAATCTTTTGTTTGGTGTGTATGGTGGTATATCTATGATGTTTATATGAAAATAATAATGAGAAAGGAAGAAAAAATGTGAATGTGTTGGTGAATTTTTGAAAGAAAAAATAAAAATGAAATGTTTGTTTTCTTTTTTTCTTGTTTGTACGTTGCTAAATGAATTTCTTCTTGATGTGTTATACGTGTGTGTTTCTTTTTTTCTTCTTCGTGTGAGTGTGAATGTGTATTGTTCTGATGGTTCTTGGTGTTCTGTATGTTTGGGAATTATGGGATTTTTATATTGTTTCCTCCTTTTATTCCGTCTGTAGTGTATATGTTTATAAGTAGTATATAGTGTGTAGGGGTAGTGCAGGTGTGTGTGTTTAGGATAGTGGGGATTGTGGTGGGTATTGTGAGTAAGTGGGGTAATGGATGTAGAAGTGGGGTAGTGTAGGATATTTATTTTTTACTATTAAAATATAAAATATAAGAATATTAAATAAATATTTTAAATTAATAAAATTAGAAGAAAAGTTAAATAGATAATCTAAAAAAATAATAATTAAGAAATACTAGTATATTTATTAACAACTAAAAGAAAACATATTATTTTTGTTATTTTTAAATTTTAAAAATAAACTTACAAAAATAAGATGAAAGTCAAAATATTGAATTTAAATTTTTATTAAATATTTAAGCTCTAAAAATATGTAAAACTTAAGTTCGATAAAAAATTAAGTGTCTATAGTTTGCCCCTCTTTGACTGAAAACACGAAGAATTTTCAGACAAAGAAATAGATAATGTGACAAATTTTGACCGAACTTGTATTTGAAGGACAAAATTGTGTGACTGAGTCTTGGTTTTGGATATCCTACATATCCCGGGTTATAAGGGAATCGGGTCATGTGTAGTTCAAGGAGATGAGGTGATGAGTGGAAAGTTAAGTGAGGTTCCATCAAGGATCTAGGTCGCGGCTCTTATCCTTACATAAAAAAAAATGTAAGCTAATAGTCAAAAAGAAAATAAAAGTACAAGCTCCTATCTATGCAGTTTCTCTTGAGTCTTGAATTTGAGTCTTGAGTTTGAGTTATCACCTTGATTTTGGTGAGTATCTTTGATCTTGAATGAATTTGAGGCTTAACTTGCCACTTAGAGTGAATTTCTGGCACTCTTTATATTGACAATTTGAAAATGTTCTTGAATAACTGCATGTTTTCTTTATCAGAAGCTGAATAGAAATAGATGTCAGGAAGTCAGACTGCTACATGCATTGAAGAAACTGATTCTGGCTATCATGGAATCGATCATTCTGAAAAGAGTTGAAACTTTGTTCTTGAATTTCAAATCCATGTTTCGCTTGAAGAAACATGAAAACCATCACAAACAAAAGAAATAAACAAAACTTTTGCCCCAATTGTCACTGGAATTTTTTTGTGAATTATTAGCAAATATAAATTAAAAAATAAAATAAAAATAAATAAATTCAGACTACGAAGTGCTTATCCTAGGAAAAAAATTGACCGTTTCAGACTAGGAAGTGTTTATCCTAAGAGAAAGTAGCCAAATCTCATTATGTAGGAGGGTCCTGCTAATCGTATTGTCTAGGAGTGTCCTGCTAATATAAATCCCATTGTTTAGGAGGCTTCTGCTACACTAATTCTCATTGTTTAGGAAGGTCCTGCTACACTAATTACCATTGTTCAGGAGGTCCTGCTACACTAATTCACATTGTTTAGAAGGGGCCTGCTACACTAATTCCCATTGTCCAGGAGGGTCCTGCTATACTAATTCCTATTGTTTAGGAGGATCCTGCTCCACTAATTCCCATTGTTTAGGCGGGTCCTGCTACTTTAATTCTCATTGTTTAGGAGGGTCCTGCTACTCTAATTCTCATTGTTTAGGAGAGTCCTGCTACACTAATTTCCATTATTTAGGAGGGTCCTGCTACTCTAATTCCCACTGTTTAGAAGGGTCCTGCTACACTAATTCTCATTGTTTAGGAGGGTCCTGCTACTCTAATTCCCATTGTTTAGGACGGTCCTGCTACTCTAATTCTCATTGTTTAGGAGGGTCCTGCTACTCTAATTTCCATTTTTTAGGAGGCTCTTGCTACACTAATTCCCATTGTTTAAGAGGGTCTTATTAGTCTAATCCCATAGTTTACGAGGGTCCTTGCTATACCAATTCCCATTGTTTAGGAGGGTCCAGCTACTCTAATTTCCATTGTTTAGGAGGGTCCTGCTACACTAATTTCCATTGTTTAGAAGGGTCCTGCTACACTATTCTCATTGTTTAGAAGGGTCCTGCTACACTAATTCCCATTGTTTAGGAGGGTTCTGCTAGTCTAATTCCCATTGTTTAGGAGTGTCCTGCTACACTAATTTCCATTGTTTATGAGGGTCCTGCTACTGTAATTCTCATTGTTTATGATGGTCCTGCTACACTAATTCCCGTTATTCAGGAGGGTCCATGCTACACTACGTCCCATTATTCAGGAAGGTCCTTGCTTCACTACGTCCCATTATTCAGGAGGGTCCTTGCTACACTACGTCCTATTATTCAGGAGGGTCCTTGCTACACTATGTCCCATTATTCAGGAGGGTCCTTACTACATTACGTCCCATTATTCAGGAGGGTCTTGCTAATCCCATTATTAGGAGGGTCCTGTTAATCCCAATATGTAGGAGAGTCCTGCTAATCTAAATCTCATTATGTAGGAGGGTCCTACTAATCTAAATCTCATTACTTAGGAAGATCTTGCTTAACAGAATCATCAAATAGAGTCACAACTTATTTTTGCCCCAGTTTGCCCAAGAAAAAAAATTATTTAAGCCATTAGCATAAATGAGAAATACTTATATCAAAGAAAAATGCATGACATAGATGCAATTTGGACGCTTGTTCTGTAAAAATGAAAGATCATAGGGTGTTTGGTCCCAAAATGCATCTAGGGTGTTTGTTCCCTAGTAATGAGAGTGATTTTTTTATAACAAATAAAAATATGCCCCAATTTTTAAAATGAAGAACTTTGAAACTCTTTTTAATTATCATTCTTCCAATTTTTTATTTTAAGAAATGATCCAATTTCGTTCTTTCAAGGATATAAAAGAAAAATTGTGAGACCGAACCCATTGTAGGATTGCCTACGTATCTTGTATAGCAAAATGCAAGAATCAGGTCAAACGTAGTTCATGTAACTTTGAGTAATCCCTATAGTTTCAAATGGTATCTTAGACATGTGTATTTACAAGATGAGTTCATTTTGCCTAAATTAAGGGATATAATTATTCATATCCTCATGTTTCAAATGCCTTCGCAACAAATGAAAGTCCTACATCACACAGTAGAATAATTTAGATCGTAGGACATTTTTGAAAGTCATTCACACTCAGAAAGATGTTCAATGCATTAAATTGAGATACCATATGCTTGGCCCTCATGTAAGTATCCACTAATATGAGAACACTAAAAATGAGATCAAATAGGACTTGTCATTGGCTTGTAATGCAGGTTTAGGGAAAGATAGGATATTTATTTGGGATGAAGTTACTATTTCCTCCTTAAAATTTGCACAATGCTCTCAATTTTTTTTTTTCATTTTAGCATTTGACATTTGTTTTCTTGAAAACATCTCCTCATTTATTTTCTTCTCTTTTTTTTCTCATTTTCTCTCGTTTTTGTTGGAGATTTTTTTCCCATTTTTTCATTCTATATTTTCTTTATCATTTTTTTGAACGTTCGCATATTTAAACTTTTCACTTTGTTACCCAACTTAGGTCTTTGGCGCTGTGTAGATAATTGATAGTGCGCTCAGGGAGATGGGACCAAGGTATAGTGCACTATTGCACTCAAAAGGATATACGCTAAAATATGGTTATTCAAATAAAAAAGTTTTAGGCTTGAAATGATAATTCTATGAATAACATGTCATTTGGTAGGCTTGAAAGACAAAATCGGATCAAAGAAAGCCTATAATCCTTTCTCTACTTAAATATTACTCAATATTTCACCTCAACCAACATTCAAGACAGGTTCTAGATCAACAAAGTTATGTCATTGAATTTTATATATAAAGCTCACCACACAATGCACATGAAACATGAGTTCTAATTTGTTTTAGCCTTAACTTTAAACAAAATAGTTTGTCAAGTATTACATATATATATATATCAAGAGGTACTACAAGAAGTCTATAGGTCACAACAAAGTTAGTCTTTCTTGCCAATAGTTTAACACTTAATTATTTTTTCTTATGTACACTTCTAAGTATGTTGGAACCAATCAAGTCAATTTTTTTCTAGATTAAAAAAAATCCCACTTTTTTTCCCTTAGTTTTTGTGATGAGGATTTTTTAGATTTATTTTCTTGGTCGGATCGAACCTTAAAATAAGGCTGCCTACGTATCTTGTCAAAGCAAGAATTGGGTCAAACGTAGTTCAGGATTTTGATATATGAAGTAAAAACTTTTGTTTTGTTTTATTTTTGAAGAAGGATAAAACCCTTAATTTTTAGAATTAATAAAACAACTTTTCCGTTTTTTTTTTAAAATTGAATAAGGATTAAGAACTTCGTTTTTTTTTTTAATTTTAAATAAAGATCACTGAACCCGAAGAGGGTTGCCTACGTATCCCATTGAGGTGAGAATCAGGTGTGCGTAGTTCGTTCAGATTGAACTTTCCAAAGTATTATGAAAGGAAACTATTTTGAATTTCTATTATCAACTATACAAAAGAAACTTAAATAATTAATTTATTTATTTTTGTACTTTTTGTGAAGTAGTGAAAAAAAATTCATTTCATTTTTGAAAAGGGTATAATAACTTATAAAAGAATTTTTTTTCTTAAGTTTTCTCCCTTTTTTTATTTTGTAAAAATGAAAAGATAACATTTTCTCTTATTCTATTAATCACACTGAAATGGATCAACTTGCAAAGACTTTCTAAATAAATGCATTTTCATGTAGCACATAAAATGATCTAGATGGTTAAATATAGTAGGGGTACATGACCTAGATGGATCCGACCCCTATGTCGAATTCCACAAATTCAAATATAAATTATGCAAATAAGTGGAGCCTACTAGAGATAACCATGTCTTTATTTCAAGTATAATTAGTTCAAACCTAAAGAGATAGGTATCTAGACTGGCTTACCCAAGTGGACAACTCGAGCCAGGGAGGGACAACTTATCGATAGCAGCGCTATTTCGACTTCATTATTGGTCCGACCCCGCCTAACATATGTGACTAAAAGTCTTTTACTGGGTGTCAAGACACTTCAGCTTTATCTCAATTAAAAGTAAAATAAGGCTGCCTACGTATCTTGTCAAAGCAAGAATTGGGTCAAACGTAGTTCAGGATTTTGATATATGAAGTAAAAACTTTTGTTTTGTTTTATTTTTGAAGAAGGATAAAACCGTTAATTTTTAGAATTAATAAAATAACTTTTCCGTTTTAAAAAATTTTTTTGAATAAGGATTAGGAACTTCTTTTTTTTTAAATTTTTTTAAATAAAGATCACTGAACCCGAAGAGGATTGCCTACGTATCCCATTGAGGTGAGAATCAGGTGTGCGTAGTTCGTTCATATTGAACTTTCCAAAGTATTATGAAAGGAAACTATTTTGAATTTCTATTATCAACTATACAAAAGAAACTTAAATAATCTATTTATTTATTTTTGTACTTTTTGTGAAGTATTGAAAAAAAATTCATTTCATTTTTGAAAAGGGTATAATAACTTATAAAAGAATTTTTTTCTTAAGTTTTCTCCCTTTTTTTATTTTGTAAAAATGAAAAGAGAACATTTTCTCTTATTATATTAATCACACTGAAATGGATCAACTTGCAAAGACTTTCTAAATAAATGCATTTTCATGTAGCACATAAAATGATCTAGATGGTTAAATATGATAGGGGTACATGTCCTAGATGGATCCGACCCCTATGTCGAATCCCACAAATTCAAATATAAATGATGCAAATAAGCGGAGCCTACTAGAGATAACCATGTCTTTATTTCAAGTATAATAAGTTCAAACCTAAAGAGATAGGTATCTAGACTGGCTTACCCAAGTGGACAACTCGAGCCAGGGAGGGGCAACTTATCGAAGCAGCTCTATTCCGACTTCATTACTGGTCCGACCCCGCCTAACATATGTGACTAAAAGTCCTTTATTGGGTGTCAAGACACTTCAGCTTTATCTCAATTAAAAGTAGGATGCATAACTGCATTCCTGTGAATGTGTGTGCAGTGTCACTAGAGACTCAGAGTGTTGTACAACAAAAGAGAATAATATATAATACAGTTCAACAATATCAAAACAATAAGTGAGAAAAAAGTAGCACATTAGGTGGTTATACATAATATATCCAAAAATAATAATAAGTTCAAGTAAACGTCAATATAATAAAGCTCAAATTCTGGTTATTTTCCAGCGGTGTCGCCAGAGATGTCACACCCCTTTTTTGCACGACGGTAGGGTTTTTTCAATCTAAGTGACATAATTGATTGATATTATTTTATTTTTCAGAGTTGCCACTTGGATTTGAGTTATTACAGTGTTCCAAGTCACCTTTTTCTTTCTAATCCCTAACCAAAAGGAAATGAGTCTTTATTTGGTCTGCGAACTAGAAATTCGGGTAAGCAATTCTATTAACCGAAGGGAAGGTATTAGGCATTCCTCGAGTCCCGTGGTTCTAGCACGATCGCTTTTATTGACTTATACTTATTTTAAATTATTGTTATTATTATTTTGGATACCTTATTACAGGGCATTATTTGTTTACATTTTTTATTGTTGAACTTTTTATTTGGGCTTAACCTAGATGCGTAACCGCATTCTTGGTCTTGACATTTAAACACATAATTGTCTTCTTATTAATTTTCTATATATAAGTATCTAGTTTGAATTAATGAAAGTTAATTATATTATTGAACAAGGTGCGTCACCGCATCTTGGAATATAATTTAATGTTTCAAAAAAGATGTGTAACCACATTCTTAATTGAGGCTAGGGCGTTGGAGGAAGGGGGTGTTTAATAGAATTTAGAGTGCTATGAATGATGGATGCGATCATACCAGCACTAACGCACCGGATCCCATCAGAACTCCGAAGTTAAGCGTGCTTGGGCGACGTCTCAATCCGAATGTCGTTTCTGCAAAAAAATAATAATATACTTTTTCAATTACACGACCGAATTTCGACAAAAAAGAGGGATGCAACACGAGGACTTCCCAGGGGGTCACCCTTAAAAAACTAATATTTTGTCCCTTATAAATAAAACTATATAAAGTAAAATAAATCTAAATGTTGAGGATACAATATATAATTCTAGCATCATTTCTATATCTGTATATTTTATTTATTTATTTTACTCTTAAAATTAACGTCAAAATTAAGCATACACTTTTTAATCCAACAAAATAATAAGAATTGTAAAAAATAGTCTAATTTGTGATTGATAAAATAAAACAAGAATAATTTATTTATTTATTTATTAGCCTAACCATCCTACTTTATCATTATCATCTAAATCAAGACAAGAACAATATCATGACCCATTCATTTTTAAGAGATCACAACTAATGAATAAAAATAAATAAATAAATAAGAAATAATCACCGATTAAAGCTAACTTTATTGATTAGACGAAGATCTAACAATTAACAAATTATTCATTTCAATCAAGTTATGAATAAAACAAAAATATAAGAAAACCTATTATAAAAGAACATCAAATTCCATAAATAAATTAAAGAGATAAGGTAATGTGTAACCTTAAGTAAAGAGACTAGGTACCGCAAAATCTTGATCGAAGCTTGATTAAAACACCCACAAATCTTTTGTTTGGTGTGTGTGGTGGTATATGTATGGTGTTTATATGAAAATAATAACGAGAAAGGAAGAAAAAATGTGAGTGTGTTCGTGATATTTTGAAAGAAAAAATAAAAAGGAAATGTTTGTTTTCTTTTTTTCTTGTTTGTACGTTGCTAAATAAATCTTCTTCTTGATGTGTTATACGTGTGTTTTATTTTTTTCTTTTTCGTGAGAGTGTGAATGTGTATTGTTCTGATGGTTCGTGGTGCTCTTGTATGTTTGGGAAGTGTGGGATTTTTATATTTTTTCCTCCTTTTCTTCCGTCTGTAGTGTATATGTTTACAAGTAGTATATAGTGTGTAGGGATAGTGCAGGTGTGTGTAGGGATAGTGCAGGTGTGTGTGTGTGTGTTTAGGATTGTGGGGATTGTGGTGGGTATTGTGATTAAGTCGGGTAATGGGTGTAGAAGTGGGGTAGTGTAGGATATTTATTTTTTACTATTAAAATATAAAATATAAAAATATTAACTAAATATTTTAAATTAATAAAATTATAAGAAAAGTTAAATAGATAATCTAAAACAAATAATAATTAAGCGATACTAGTTTATTTATTAACAACTAAAAGAAAACATATTATTTTTATTATTTTTAAATCTTTCAAAATAAACTTACTAAAATAAGATGAAAGTTGAAATATTTAATTTAGATTTTTATTAAATATTTAAGCTCTAAAAATGATGTAAAACTTAAGTTCGGTAAAAAATTACGTGTCTACACAAGAAATTAAGCAAACTTACCAAGAAACATGCTATTTCAATTTAGGGTTACTACAACAACTAAATCACAACAAGTCTCCAAGGTTTTAGAAACCCTAGGTCTAAACAAGCTACGTAGAATCAAAGAATTGTTTGAATTCTAGGGACCTAGTGGATTAAAGATACCAACTAGTGAAATCCCACATACCTGGTGAAAGTTCAAAATCTAATTTATAGTCACCTAAATTAAGCCACAAAGGGCTGTTTGGCGAAGTAAGTTGGGCTCGCCGAACCACTCGGCGAACCGCCTATTGATCTCTTCCATCACCTTTTCGCCTAGGCGCTCAATATCTTCAAGTTTTGTAGCTTTAGGCGATCTGTCTTTGCATCGCAGAACTGCTCGTCAATTCGCTAACAACTCCTTTTTTGTCGCCGACTTGGTTTCTCCCCTCAGGGCTGGCACACTGGAACTGTAGGCGATCAAGCTAGCCACTCAACAATTCGCCAAGTGCTCTTGGCGATCACCAGGCTTGCCTTTCTTCATCTCTTCAGTTTGTTTTGTTCCTTTTTGCCTGTTAGTGTCCTTGCTTTATTCTTCAATCCATATACCTTAAAAATCAAGGATTTAACATCAATTTATGGCACAAGTTAAGCATTTGAGGATACTAAATCTACATAAACAAAGCCCGAAATGAGTCCAAATCTCTGACTCATCTAACTCCTCTTAACTCTTCTCTTTAATAGAGGTTTTGATTTATTGAGCTATAGAGCTCCCATTTTGGTGATTCAAAGTGCTGGGTGTTCGTGTGGATTGTGGGTTCGTTGTGGAGTGCTAGAAGAAGTGTGAAGAACGACGTTTTGAGGTAATTTCTGCCCCAAAGAGGCTGCCCTCTTCTTGATTTTTCCCCAGAAATTGAATTTTCGTTACATGATCAAATTTCTTTCGTTCTGATCCTCGAAATGTGCCCCATTTTGGGGTACAAGTTCCATATTGCGTTTATACCCTTTTTGTGGTGTCAAATTTAGTATTCCCATCGCGGGTCCCGTAATCCCGTTTAAGGCTCGATTTTATGTCCAACTCCTAAAATTATGATTTTGGAGTCAAAATGCTCGTATTAATATTGTGATTCTATTTTTGATAGCGTGAGAGAATTCTGAGATTGAGTGCAATGGAAAGGCTCCGGCTAAGTGATTTGGAGCACGCGTGACCGGCCTACAAGTAGGCTACGACTTTCCTCTCCTTAGACTGAGCATGATTTAGCATTTATTTATTGATTTGTGTGATTTTGGGGGTAACTGGTGGTTGAGCATTCTAAATTCCTAGAAACTATGACTTAGGCTCTAATTTCGGGTACTCCGGATTACTGAAGCATTTCTAATGTAATTATTGATCATCTGTACCTTGTGGTGCGCTTTTTTATTGCTTGTGTTTATATTTGAAAGAATGTTTGGCCTTCGTCTACCCTTAGACTAGTGATTTTCATAGACTTGGGTATTTTAGAGCCGTTAAGCCTTGAAACCTCTTCGATGTTGCTTGAGATGGCTTAGCTCCCTATCGACTAATATAACATACTTGAGTTTGATAGTTCGGTCCATAGCCTGGTAGTAACACCATTCTTGGAACCTTATAGCCATAATTCCTTATTCCGTCGTTTCGATGTATTCGAATTCTTGGTTTGGAAGCTACTCAACGATTCTCGTTGGATATGGTTCGGGCAGGAGTGATTTATTGATGGCACTCGATTTGGGGGTACTCCCCATGACACTCGATTGACAATTTATCCTATTTCTAACCAACTCGCCTCTACTCGTGGTTCATGTCCCTAGTTCACTCCACTGGGTCGGGTTCAAGTCCTTTCCTTGGTATATATCGCTGTGTTTTAAGTCCACCACCACTTTTATCCTTAGTTCAAGTCCATAGCTACCTTAACCTTAGTTCAAGTCCTTGGTCATATGTTATATTGTTAAAGTCCACGATTATCCTTAACCTCAATTCAAGTCCTTGGTAATATTTTATGTGGTTCAAGTTCACGATTATCCTTAGCCTTTGTTCAAGTCCTCAGTTACTCCAAATCTCCGTTCAAGCACTTGATCCTTCATCTGTATTAGGTTCAAGTCCAAATCTCGGGCACATAGATTAGTTTGGTTCAAGTCCGGAAAGTCATGTTAATCTTAGAAACTTATCGGATCCTGTTACTTCATTTCAACTATCCCTTCTTTGCACCTATCGGGCTTATGGGAGTCTTTTCGGGTTTTACTTTCATATTGTGCACGAGCGTACCCACCGGGTTTATGGGAGCCAGGTCAAATTTAATTAGCTACTTTCCTTCTCTTTGTGAGTACGCTCGTGTACAAACCTATTAGGTATTCCCTCCTGCTTATTTTTGTTAGTATGTTAGATTCTCGCATTTCATATTACTTTGCTTTTCTTGGTCAATCGGCCTATGATGCCTATTGGGTACTTGTTGTTTTGGTACTCATACTACACTTTGCATCTGTTTTCGTTATGCAGGTCCGAGCACCAGCTATCAACGTTGATTTCGAGCCAGTTGAAGTCATATTAGGAGGCGAGGGTGAGCACATGGCATCTTGGATTTGCATGTCTCCTTCTGTATTTATATATTCACTTGTCTTTTTCTTTTTGATATAGTCTTTTTTCTGTGGTCCACTTTTGGGCCTTCTACTCATTATGTTCGTAGCTCTATACTTATGACTTCAAGGTTTTGCGAGGGATATTTTATTTGTATATAGTTTTGGCTTGCTTCTGCCCTTCCATTTGTGATTCCTGTTGTTATTATTATTGTGTTGTTGGGTTTAGATTTCTACCCTCAAATCCATTACTAGCTATTCAGGGATACGAGGTGGCTTACCTACTGGTGGGTTATAGTAGGCACCATCATAACTTGAGGAATCGGGTTGTGACATGTTGGTATTAGAGTCCCAGGTTCACTGGTCTCACTTGTACAAATATATAAACTAGTAGAGTCTTGCGGATCGGTGCGGAGACGTCTGTGACCTATCTTCGGGAAACTGCCAGATGTCGTTAGGAAGATTCCCTGTTTTGTATCATTTTCATGTATCGTATGTCTAAATTGGTTTCATGAAATCTAATTTGTTTCACTCTTTCACACGATGGGTGCACGCGCACATGAGCGGTCGGGGTTGATACAATTGGGCCCCCGGATAGAGCCCCAGCTACAGGTAGAGGCCTACCTAGAGGTCGAGGCAGGGCTGAAGCACCATCTCGAGATAGAGAGAGGACTTCGGAGCCAGAGGTAGAGCATGTTCCTCCTCAGCTAGTGGGATCGAGACCTACCCAGCCACTTGCACCATCCTCCGCTTCTTAGCCTACAACGGAAGCTCGCCTAGATTTTAGCAGCCATAGGAGGTATACAACAACAGGCTTCAGCTCCAGCTCCAGTTTCGACACTGCAGGGTCAGCCTGCCCCAGCGGCTCCAGAGGTTCAGCAACTAACGTCACCAGCCGCGACCTAGCCAAATGATTTAGATTGGGTCATGCCACTATGACAGTAGGAGATGCACGGGGTGTTTATGAGATTGTCACTTCTGAGGTTTTCTGGGGCTGTTGGAGAGGATGCCCATGAGTTCTTTACTACTTTCAAGGAGCGGCTACATACTTTGGGTCTCTTAGAGGTGAGAGGGGCCGACTTTACCACTTATCAGCTAGATGGGCTTGTCAGACAGTTGTGGTGTTCTTACTTGGAGACCAGGCCAGCTGGGTTACCACTGATATCTTGGGAAAAGTTCTTTACGGAATTCTTGGCTCGATTTATCCCGCAAAGCGTCAAAGATCAGCTTCATGAAAAGTTTTCAAGGTTGGAGCAGCGCTCCATGACTCTGTCTAAGTATAAGGCCATATTCCATGAGCTCTCCCGTCATGCTACTATGATCTTATTGATGGAGAAGGAGAGGTTTCAATATTTTGTTAGAGGATTGAGGTTGCATCTACGCATAGAGACTCAATCCAACCGTTTTCATGATGCAGGTATGAGCACCAGCTATTGGTGTTGATTTCGAGTGAACTACAGTCATATTAAGAGGCTAGGGTGAGCACATAGAGTCCTGGATTTTACCGTCTCATTCTGTATTTATATATTGACTTGTCATTTTATTTTTGACAGTCTTGTTTCTGTGGTCCACTTTTGGGACTTGTACGCATTTTGTTTGTAGCTCGGTACTTGTGACTTCCTGATTCTCGGAGGGATCTTTTATTTGTATATAGTTTTGGCTTGCTTCCGCCGTTCCATTAGTGATTCTGGTTGTTATTAGTATTGTGTTGTTGGGTTTAGTTTTCTACCCTCAATCCCATTACTAGTTGTTCTAGGATATGGGTTAGCTTGGCTACTAGTGGGTTATAGTAGGCGCCATCATGATTTGAGGAATCGGGTTGTTAAAATACCACCTAAAGTAACAATTTTCATATGTTAGAATATTCAAGGTAGGACGATGAAGTAAAGTATAAATGGTGATTTTCCAGAATTAGTTGGGCGAGCTAAAAGTTCTATCGCCAAAGGTGATAGGTTTTTCAGTTAGAATGAAGACTAAATGGGCGAACAAAGGTGGTAATTGACAATTTTCCAAACGTGAAAGGCTAACTCAATCTAGTTCCCCTTCTATGGTTCAAACAAATGAAGTAAAGAAAGGGCACTGGATAACAGAACAATGATATGTTGAATCATGTATGGGAGCCCGACTAATGTCGCTGATCAGGTCGCACAAGGAATTTCACCAAAACAAAAAAATGGAGAATTTATAAATAGCTCAATGGAGAGAAAAATATATCTTTTACCTACTCTAACGTTTTCATATTGAGAAATAGAATTTTCCTACTTTTTATTAGTTTTGGGGTTTTGAACAATCTTGTAATTAATAATTGAGGGTTCAACTAAAAGTGGGTATTGCTAATTATTGCTGATTATCAATTCCTCAGTAGCAGAAAACATAATTGGTATAATCTATTTTCTCCTTCTTCAGTTTGGCTAAAACAATTATTGTAGGGGTGTCAATATGAAGTTGGGTGTTAATTTAATTTACTTTGTCTAGTGTCTTGCTCTGTTTTTTCTGCTATTCACTCTTGGATATGAGCTATTTAGCATTGGGTGTATTTATAGGTTAATTTTGCAAACTTCATACCAGCTTACATCTTTGATTGATGCTCAAAAAAGATTAATTGACGTGAGTAAATACCTTAATACTTCCAAATTGGGTTTTGATTCTTCGTAGTTTGATCGAAAGAGATATTGTAGTCCAATTCTAATTGCCAAATTGCTTGAAAGAGAGTTTTTAGTATGATATTGGGTTAATTTGTATTTTACATATATGTGACCGCAACAAGATTTTATGATATGATGCTTTGAGGTCGGAAAAAAAATTGTGACGTTAAAGACTACCCGACTTATCTATGTTTGTCTAGAATTATTTAGCAAGCACTTGTAGCCCTATTTTATATTAGTACCAACTCCCACACCCCTAGAGTATCCTTTATTTTTTTAAATCTCTATTTTTAGTTGAATTTTCATCACTGATTCCAAATTCCTTATATTAAATTTGGTGAAGGTATCCACCAACTTGTTTTAATTTCTACGATGAATTGGTTTTCATTTTAATTTTCTCATTGAATTCTTACATTTAGATCACTCCTTATGGGATTCGACCACAACTCTTTTGTTGGATATTTATTTTTCTACGGATTTGCTTACTCATTTAATTGTTTTAGTTAGTAATTCGAGTGATAAAAAAAGGCACTTCTACTAGGCAGTAGTAGCTAAGAATTCAATTTGCGAAATTGTTTTTTGTAGTAGAAAACATTGTTGTTTGGTTGTTGTTGTGTCTGTTTTTGCAAGTGGAAATATGAGAGAGAATTGAAGTAATGATTCTAATCACTATGGGTAGAATGATAACATGGGAGATATGAACGTTGTGTATGTTAATGTCGTCAAAAGTACAGGAGAAATCTTGCTAATTCCTACAACTAGGAGAGCTATGTTTTATGTAACCAGATATATGTAGCAATTGTTCCAGATAAAAGGAATGTTTGGAGGTCTTTCTCATTAAGACCCTCATGAATATCTCTGAAATTTGGTGGACATTTGTTGGCCTTTAATCTTTAAGAACATCTCACAAGAATCCATAAGTTTGAAGTTGTTTCCTTTCTTCTAATAGCAACCAGGAGGATGGCCGACCTAACAAATGATTCCATAACTTCATGGGGAGAACTATAGAAACGTTCCTTGAAAGATTTTCCCTCCTTCGAAGATGGTTAAACTTAGACATATCATCAAGAATTTCAAGAGAGTAGAAAGTGAACCTCTTTATGAAAGTTTGTTGTGAATTAAAAAGTTAGTGTTACAATATCCGATACATGAAGTTCAGACAATTTATTTCTACAACATTTCTATCGTAGCCTTGATAAATTAAACATGAAATGGAGAACAACTTATCAAAGGAGGGATAATGCAACAACTGTTTGATGTGGCAACAATGTTGCTTGATGATACACCCAAGACAAACTGAGCATGGCTTGTTAGGGAGGATCAAATATCTTCTCGATAGTTTGGTATGAGCAAAGAACATATGGATATGAACTAAGAGGGTGATAATTACATGGCCAAGATGATGACTCTACTTGACTTATTAATCAAACATGTCCTGGGGGAGGATTGATATCGGTAACCATAGTTGGTACAAGTGGTCAGAAGTGCCAGATTATGTCAAATTAGAGGCATTATACAATGATGAAGTGTGATACATGGGAAAAAATGGGGGGTTCTTATCGGAAGTATCCTAGACCGGGCGGGAACTAAGGTTGGACTAAAGAAAGAGATAATGGCTGGAGAGATAAGCGAGATACAAGAGGTAATTGGATAAATTGTGAAGTTGATAAAAATAGATACATACCACCTCTTGAACATCAAAAATAGATAGAGACAGTTTCACTGCAAAGGACTCGAACAAATTATATGTTGACTAGTATCCTTATAAGTTTGAAGTGTTCTACAAATTATTAAAGGACTTAAAACATTACTTCTCCACATTGACTCAAATGATTACTTCATACTCTTGGTCAATTAGCAAACTTGGAACTTAGATGTGCCAAATCTCCACTAATTTAAATCCAAGGCAGCAAGGAACTTTGCATAGTGATTGTCACGACCCAGGAGCACCCCCTAGTCGTAACCGGCGTACTCAACCTCGAAGAGGCCTAATACAAGCCTCTTAGCATTCATTCATCACATAGACACTAAAACCATAAGGAATTAAAAACTTTCTTTACCAAGAAAACATTTCATAAAAAAAAATAGCAAGCGGAAGACTTTCTAGACTTTATACATGATGTCTCAAAACCATCTAATACTTTAGAGTACAAAATTCTGGACTAATCCCATACACAACTTAAACAATACTAAAAAGACATAAAAGAACATATTGGGTATTGTCCTCGAATCTATGAGGACTCACCAAGTCTTCATCTTCAACACTTAGAAACCTATCAAATAGCCATGACTTGTCATCATCTCCAAATCCCTACACTTTAGTCCAAAAAGGGAAAGAAAGGGGTTAGCACAATTAAGTACTAAGTATGGAGACCATGCA
>JAJOOD010016401.1:0-22878 GCA_029582525.1 Solanum tacnaense | reverse complement strand
TCAAGTTATTTGACATTTTTTTCGTCGAAAATTTCTTTGTGCCCTTTTTCTTATTATAAAATGACAAATATAACTTCTAATATTTTAAGTTTTTCTAATTTAATATATTTATAAATAATAACTACTCATAACTCATACCCTTTACTTTTAGTCTTGATAATTTCATAACTTACGAGTATAGTTTAAATTATTTTCCCTTTTTTGATATAATTATTTTTTTATTTGACATGATGGAAATATAAATATCATAAATACCGTACATAAACAGTATCATATTAACAATTATTCATATTTTTTTGTGTTTTATATTATTATAATTAAATAATTTATAATTGATGAATTGATTTATTGAATTCATATTTATTTGATAATGAAAATTGTAAAAGTGATGCTTGTATTGTATTACTTTCTCCTTTATTTATTTATTGTATGTTTTCTTGAAGGAAGACTTAGAAGAATATTTTTTGAAGCACAGTTAGGAATTACTTTTACTAGAGAATTTGTTTTTATTTTGACTTGTAATATATAGTAACTTAAGTACACATATTGACAACATTACTCATTTAGTCCTCTATGATCCTACTTTTTATTGTAAAACATAATTAATATAACTATCTTATTTCAATCAAAAAAATTATGAGAATAAGTTATATTTTATTTTTCTCTCAAAGAAAATTAAAGATGAAATAAATTATTATATGACATCATTGCTTATTCTTATGCATATGAAATTTGTTTTTGTCGCTGTTCTTTTCTTGCTTGAAATGTATTTAGAAGTTTTCTTTTCATTTTTTATTACTGTGAATATAATAATGTAAATTATTATTTTTTATGTCTTAGCTACATAATTATAAAAATCTATGCTTTTATATTATTTAATTGTGGTATTTGATGAGATTGTAACATGACACGTCTTTTATGCAATCAATTTATTTATCCTTTTTCTTATTTTTGTGATTTTTACCCATTATATTTTTTAGTCATTTATTTATTTTTACAAATAAAATCAATGCACAACGATTAATGTACTTAATGTCATAATAATATTATATATTAAGGTTATGATAACTCATGTCTCTTATCTTCTTTATAACTTCTATTCTTAAATGTTATTGATAACTCCTATTTGTTTCATTGTTATAATTTCTAAAAACATTTCTTTAATATATAAATAGTAAACAAATGTGATGAAAAAGACATAATGTGGAAGTTCAAAAAAAAAATTAATATCAAAATTGGTGTTATCATAAATGATCGAGTACTCAAAAGATAGATAAGATTTAAACAAAAAATGTATTGTTTTCAACTTAATACATAGATTGTTGTTTCAAAATATGACCTCTAAATTGTTTGTTCTACCATATGCATATAGAGTCTATTTAGCATATTGAAAAAACATATCATGTTTCATATGAAGGCAAAAATTTACATTGTCTTTTATGTCACTGGCTTGAATATAAATATTCCATACTACTTCATTATAATTAAAAATTAGCAATGCATATAATTATTTTTTATAAATGATAAAATAAATAAATTTATTAATTTTCATTACAACGCGCGAAGCACGAATAGTTTCACTAGTATATATATATATATATAAGAACAAAATGAAAAATATTTTTAAAAAATACAATTTTTTTATTATTTTTTGGGGCGTGGGGGTGGTGGTAGGTGGTTGGGGTAAGTGTGGACTAAAAAATATGAAAATTTAATTATTTTTTTCAAAAACAAATTTTAATTTTTTTGTGGAAAGCGGGGTGGGACAGTCAGAAGTTGAGCGGGGTAAAAAAATAAAAAAAATCTAACTTTAAACTGTTGTTCAAAAATAAAATTTTAAGTTGTTAATTTTTTTTTGTTGGGGGAGGGGCTAGTTTGGGTGTAGTAACAAAATAAATTAACTTTTTTTAAAAAAAGAAAATTTTAAAATTTTTATTTTTTTGAATGGGGAGGGTCAGGGTACGGAGTGAGGTAAGGAAAAAATTATTATTTGAGGAAATAAGTTTATTTGAGAAATATTTTCTAAAATATTTAAGTTAACCAAACATAAGAAAATTAAGAAACATTTTCTAGAATGAGAGATAAAATGAATTAAGTAAAAAAGAAAATAAAGATATTGGAAGAGAAAAGTAAGTGAAATAAAATGAGTAAAGTAAATAAAAAAGAAAAGTCAAAGGTAATTTTCTTTTTTTGGAGGGAAATTTAGATGATTTTAAACTCAAGAGCCAAAATGTTATTTCTATCATTTCGTAGTGTGTCGTGACAAAAAAGTGTTGTGCCATTTAGTTTTACTCTTTATATATTCGTTGAAGTTGGTAGGGAAGTTGCCATCAAAATCATTAGGCCCCCACTTGTAATATTCTCCGTACAAAATTCTATTACAGTGCCTAACTATTGGGAACAAAAATGTAAGTAGTAAAATTTGATACTACCAAAACTAAATTTCTTTATTTTTGTCCTTTACAATTCTTGTATTTAATGGAAAGTGATCAGAAGCTATTAGCAAAATCAGAAGATTCTCCATTGAAACTCATCGTATTCAAGAAGTTTTGTATTTCATTGTTCGAAATCATCAATTGATCCCAGAATTGTTCTTCTGTATTAGTTCCCTGTTGTTGTTGTTGTTGCACTTGCAGGGGTGAAGAGGATGTAGTGTTATTCGTTTGTTGAATTGATGTGTAATCTGCAAATGAGAAATTAAGCTTAGCTCTTGGACCTCTAAATTCAATAGCTGCTCTGTCATAAGCTCTAGCTGCGTCCTCAGCTGTAGTAAATGTTCCAAGCCATACTCTGGCTGCTCTTCTTGGATCTCTAATTTCCGCAGCCCATTTTCCCCATGGTCTCTGTCTTACTCCTCTGTAATTCTTCTTCATCATCATCTTCGCAACATTAATCTTTAATGTCTTGTTGTTGTTATCGCCAACAGCAGTTCCAAAATAGTTGCAGCCTAAACAACCATTTATTTTGCAGAATTGACAAGCCTCTGTTTCTTCCAGTACTCGAAACAAAGGCGGCTCAATAGAATAAGACATACTCGTACAAGGTAATGAAATTGTGGCACTGGCGGAAGTATGAGTAGTACCTGTAATCACATTCGTTAAAGCAGCAACCATGATTGAAAACTCTTGTTCATCACTAAATTTGGGTTGGTTGTTCATTGAAGCTGTTTGTTCTTTTCTCTTGGTTGACCTGTGCATCGTTGAAATTTGAAAAAAAAAACAGAGAAAACTTTGGTCTTTGTTGTTTAGATGAGTTGTTTGCTTTTATATACGAACACTGAACACTGAACACTGAAGATGAATACACTTATTTTACACGGGTTTAGCTGGCATATTCAAATTAAATTAATTGATTTTGTGTGCACGTGGGATTTTAATTTGTGGATGATGTGGCATGAAAAGTTGATGACATGGCAGGAAAGAGAGTGTTCACACCGTGATTATTCCTATTGCCTTTTTGACGGTTATCAGAGGAATGACGTAATGTCATATAGGGGTAATTTTGGAATTTGACTGAGACCAATTAGAGAAAAAACTGGGGACAGTTGGCAGTCAAATAGGTCATCCTGTCGCTTGGAAGACAAGAGGGCCTGCACGAGAGTGTTCGTGGGTCTATTTTGATCGATTATTGTTCATATTCAAAATCAAATTAAGTCAATTGATTTTGAAATTATTAAAATTAAGTCATATGAAAATATATATTTATCAGTTCATTATTATTGGTTTCGGTTCAATTTGGTTATTCGTTATTAATCATACACAAATATAAAAGAAATGATTCATTCAGAAGAAAAAAAATACAATAATACATTAAAAAAAATAGCTAGAACAATTGGAGTTACAGAACTCTCGATCATTGGATTTACTCTGAATAAAGATTTAAAATTTGTGTCTATTTAAGCTCATGTTGATCGTCTGTGTATTTGGTGCAAGCTTTTCAATAATAAATTAACAATTTCTTTTGTTATTATTTATTTGTTTATTTGATTTGAATTTTGTGATCTTGAACATATTAATTGAAATTAAAAAGTTTACAACAAAGAAAAGAAATATTCTTTTTAAAAAAAACTAAAAAGGAAAATGAAATGAATAAATTGAAAGAAAAAGAGTATTTTTTTCCAATTAATGTTGTATTCATTCATACGATTCACCGTACTATTATTATAGAACTATTTTTATTCATATTTACTTATTCATATTTGACTAAATACATCTTTCATGAAGCAATAAATAAAAGTGTTCTTTATTAATCAACCCTATTCGTTATCAAGACCGTCTCAACAAGTTTGGAGCCTAAAACCAAACTTCATAGCAATGCTTTTTTTCTTCTTCAAGTTATTGCATATAAATTGAATAACTATAACATATTCAATGTAATCCTACAAGCAAAGTCTCGAGAAGGTAGGATATATGCAAACCTTATGAAGTAAGAACATAAACAATGAAATTTTTTAATGAAAAAAATATTATAATATAAAGTTAGAATAATAAAACCTTGTTTGTAACACATTTTAAAGTGACAGAAAACAAATTACAATCACAAAAAAAAATGAAGAAACATAAAATTTTTATTGATAAATCAATAGTGCGTACTTGTTCCTCCCTTGATTCTTCTCTCATAAGATTTATCCATGATTTCATGATTCGAGGGTCATTAGTGGCGTATCTCTCGAATTATGATGATTTGAATTTGATCTCTTTATGAATATTCCATGAACTTGCGAAATATTCGAGATGTCTTTTAAGGGAATATAGTATCATTTATATAGGCATGAACTAAGGTTTAAGGGTTGAGTAGACTCCAAGAATTCTAATTGGAATTGAACACACATTGTAAAGTCCCCACTCGAATTGAACACGTCTTAGAATCCCACAAAATTTCAATGTCTACAAACATGATTCAACAATTTTAAAAACTTATGTAATAATATTGAAATAGTTGTGTATTTGATAAGTTGATATAATGATATTAAAATAGTACTTAATTATATTTGTTGCGATGATTGAAATTTAAAAAATACACTATTTTTTTTTTTTTTATATTTTTATAAACACACAACACAAGAAAAGTGATGTGGCACATTTCTTTGGCCAAGCTAACTATTTATCTTTTTTTCTCATTTTTTTCTATTTTTTAAAATTATTATTGTACAAAAATTAATGCGTCAATTACTACTCCACTTATTCATATTATTTAATATAAAAACTTAATTGTCTTCATTTCCATTACTCCCATGACTTTTGATAATCATAACTCATAATTCATATTAATAGTCATATTCATGATATCTTTTGATATTCCATATTATGTCCTATAAATAGAGGCATTAGAAAACTTTGATACAAATGAAATGATCAAGTATATATACATAGTTGAGCTAGGGATTAACTAGGTGAAACTTGCTCATCTTTTTTTATTTACATGTAAGTCGTATTTTTTATTACTTGAATTTTATCGTAAGAAATTAGCGAGAGTTTTAAGTAATGCAATTTTATATCAAAAGCTCAGTGTCAAATTGCTAAAAGTCGTTTAATTTTTTTTTAAAATGTTAAACTTAATGATCTTTATTTTCATTACTAACATAATTTTTTTATTATTATAACCTCTAAAATAATTGATAGTCATATTCATGATATTATTTGGTATTCTATATTGTAATCCTATAAATAGAGATATTGTAAAACTTTAATGAAATAAGCACATTAGCATTTTAAGTTGTCATATTTTAGTGTTTATTATGTTGATGTTTTGGTTCTTGAAGAATTAGATAAAGACTTTTGAATGGTGATTGTGGCTTGTGGAAGTGGATATTGACAAGAGTTTGAAAGATTGTACATTTATATCATAATTGGTTTTAATATTTTAATAATTAAGATCGTAAGAATGATGTTGTATTGTTTATCTATTTATTTATTTTAGTTCTCTCATGATTTCTCTTTATTTTGTATTTTATATAAAGTTTTGTCTGTCATAAATTTATAATATCATTTGGTTCAACATAGTAACTTATGACTTTGTTGGACATAATTATCTCTTCTCTTCTTTTTTTTTTTGTCCATTTTAGTTCCTCAAAAATGTCTAAATAATTTTTTTTTCTCCATGAGTTTTCAATTGTAAATACTTCATTACAGGTTTTAAATAACACTAAAATCTACGCAATAATGTCTTGAGTCTCTTGAGTTTTTCATCTTTATTACTCCCTCCATTTCAAATTAATTGAATTGTTGAGACATTTTTCATTTTTCAAATTAACTTAATCGTTCAATTTTCAAGACTACTTTCAGAATATTCTTCCAATTTTATCCTTCACTAGTTAGTATTGGAATTAGTTATTAATTAACGTTTAGTTATTTTAATCATAAATTTGATAATAATTAATAAGGGTAAAAATGTAAAGTTATACCTAATTTATGTCTTAATTTTATTTTTTTAAAGGGTGTGAAGCACCTCAATAATTCAATTATTTTGAAATGGAGGGAATATAATCTTGTCTAAGAATTTTCTTTTTTTTTCTTTTACAATTTCTCTATTTTTATTGTAGAATAATAAATATGTCAATTAACTATTCATTTATATTCTTTAATATAAAATTTAATGATCGTTATTTTCATAACTCCCATAATTTTATTATCATAATCTCTAAATAATTTAGTGATATTCTTGACATTATTTGTTATTCATATTATAGTTCTACAAATAAAAACATTGTAAGACTTTGGACAAATGATCACATTAGCCTTTTTAATTGTTATGTTTCCAATACTTAAATTATTCAGTCTTTAATTTAACTCGAAGAATAAAATGAAAGCTATTGAATAGTGCTCGGCTTGTGAATATGGATGTCGACAAGAGTTCGAAATATTGTGTATTGATTTCATATTTTTTCTTTTAAATTTTAATGATTGGAATTGTAAGCAGGGTAAAAATAATGTTGCATTTTTTAGTTTTCTTTATGATTTCTCTTTATTATTTTTTTATATAAAAAATTTATTATTGTAAGTTTAATTATATTTTTTTTGGTTCAAAAGAGTAACTTGTGACTTTGTTTGAAGTCATCTAACTACTATGTACTAACCAAATGTTTTCTCTATAAAATCAATTATATGTCTGTATAAATATATAATGACATCTTATCATTTTTTATGAACTTACTATTTTTACTTAATACAAAATATTTTACTATTTAATAGACTTTAGAATATTTAATGAAATTTATATTATGCATAAATAGAACACGAGGAGGAAATAATAAAATTTGACAAGTAGGTATATGAATGAACAAAAAGTTGATAAAAGGAAGTTATACTAGTCTATATAGTTTTGGGGGTTTTTGCCTCGAAGCGACAGAATGATCTATTTGACTGCCAAACTGTCCCCTAAATTCCAAAATTACTCTGTTCTTTCTTTGTGTAATGTAAGACATTACGTCATTCCTCTTATTATAACCGTCAGTGTGAACGCTCCATTTTTGCCACGTCATCAACTGTTACCAAAAAACCCGACCCACAAAATCAAAATCCCACGTGCATATAAAATCAATTAATTTAATTTGAAGATGCCAGCTAAGCTAAAATCAAACCCCGTGTATAATAAGTGTACTCATCTTCATTTCTCAACTATATAACTTACTTAAAAAAAACCAACCAGAAAACCATCTGAACACCAAAGACCAAAATTTTCTCAGCTTTTTCAAAATTTCAAACAATGCAGAGGTCATTTAAACTCACTGATGAACAAGAGTTTTCAATCATGGTTAATGCTTTAACCAATGTGATTACAGGTACTACCCATACGTCTCCTGTCATGGATGTGAGTGCCAGTGCCAGTGCCAGTGCCGCAATTTCATTACCTTCTACGAGCATGTCCTATTCTATTGAGCCGCCCCTGTTTCGTGTACCGGCAGAACCAGAGCGTTGTCAATTCTGCAAAATAAATGGTTGTTTAGGCTGCAATTATTTTGCAACCTCATCAGCTGGCAACACCAACAAGGCTTTAAAGATTGTTGCGAAGAAGAAAAAGAAGAATTACAGAGGAGTGAGACAAAGACCATGGGGAAAATGGGCTGCGGAAATTAGAGATCCAAGAAGGGCAGCCAGAGTATGGCTTGGAACATTTACTACAGCTGAAGATGCAGCTAGAGCTTATGACAGAGCAGCTATTGAATTTAGAGGTCCAAGAGCTAAGCTTAATTTCTCATTTTCAGATTACACATCAATTCAACAACACAACAATAATACTAATACTACACCCCTGCAAGTGCAACAACAACAATCACCGCCCTCGCAGTTACAACAGGGAATGAACACAGAAGAAGAAGAGTTCTGGGATCAATTGATGAATTCAGACAATGAAATTCAACATTACTTTAATAGAGAATCATCTGATTCTGCTAATGGCTATATTGCTCATAGCTTCTGATCATTTCCTATTTTAGTAGGACGCATGCCCATTTAGTTTTGATAGTTACAAATTAAATTGGAATTTGTTTTTCAATCAAGATTGTATCATAAATACTTAGGCACACAATATTACATATGGGGCCTCAGAAACCTGAGGGAGAAATCACCTGATGGCAGCTTGCCTACCAACTTCAACGAATACATTTTTAATTAATAAAGGAAAAGTTAAATATTGGGAGTATGTATATAATTTGATGTATTGACAAACAATGTTCACACCTGGAGAAGTAACAAGCTTATCCTCTGCCATTCAGCTTACTTTATTATACTAATTTATCAATTTCACTAGTATTTAGGATTTGGATGACTTGAATTACTTGAAATTTTACAAGGCATCGAATATCACATGCACTATTTTAAAAGCCAGATACAGTTACTCAAATGTTAATAATGCAAGAATTAGTTATGAATGAATTTATGTATTTTCAAGTAACAGAAGAGATATGTAAGAGTGATAAAGTTTACTCATAGAAATATGATTCATCTAATCTATTCAAAGAACTTTTTAACACTTACAAATTCAATCATTTAACACCAATGAAAATAAATGATACTTTCTTCATTTTAATTTGTCATTTGATGTTCACTTCATATGAAAAATTAATAATAAATATATTATTTAAAAAAAAAAAAAAAAAACAGAGAGGGTAGGTAGCTGTGAGTCAATAAAATGGATAGAGCAAAGTTAAGTCAACTCGGTATTGTTGACGCTACGACGTGTACGGATTGATTACCAGGCTGGCTTATGTTGTGTATTGTTTTGTCTTTTCTTAGACCCACATAGTATTTAACTTTTCAACTTTAATACTCCTTTCTTTCTAATGAAGAAAATATTAAATGTCTATTTGGAAAGTTACTATGATAATTTGTTTTAGTGTAATTGAACCTAATTATAATATATAACACATTTAATTGGTTATGTAATTATTTAATTAGCAGGTAATTAATTGTAATTGATAGGGGTAGTTCTATTTTTTAATTCTCATGAAAATTGTGAATTGCTGATAATTATGTGGTGTAGTACTATTTTATTTATTTATTTTAAATTCCTTTTTATTATTCTAATATTTTTTTAAATATTTTTTTTAATATTATTTTCATTTCATTTCTTTCGCATTCTCAACCTTTACTTTATGTGCTTTCATGCCTTTTTTCGTATTATCTATTGTTGTAATTCTATGTTTATTTTTTTTCATTAAAATATTTTTGTTAGTATTCTAATTTTTCAATTAAGATAGAAGTCATTGTTTAATAAGGTTATAGACTTATATTTTTCTTTTCTTTGAAATCATATTTATGTATGTTATATTGATATTTGACATAAGAATATTATATTAAATTTTTTGTTTTGAATTTAGGACTTATGTTATATTTTCAATTTCATTTATTTTAATAATATTGACTTGAAATTTCACATTACAAGTCATTTATTTTTTAATTAGACGGGACAGATTATATTATATGTCCAAAGTAATTCTCCAAAAAAGGGCTTGAAATGTATAGATATATCCTGCTACCAATATACTGTTAATTATTTAGCCTGTTTTTTAGAGTTGGGTAAAAAACAATAAATATGGTAGCACATATGTTCATACTATTCCGGTTCTAATCATTCTCTGTGACAGAGGAATATCTTTTAGTTAAAATTTAGGCTTAAGTCATACACAATCTCTTAAAGTTGTCCGCATAATTCACTTAGAGACTTTATCTTGCGCTTGTTTCAATTGAACACCTTCATTAGTTAAAAAAAATATACATATTGAACACTGTGTGACAATCAACTAAAAATAGAGAGTGTGTCATACACTTGCGAATGATGTGACATAGTAACAAATAAGAAAAAGACATGTGGCATTTCGTCCATAATAATAAGTAAAAAATAAATTAAAAAGAAAAATAATAGAAAAACTATGTTTTTAACAAAAAGAAAAACTCTTCTTTCCCTCATTTCTTCTTTGCCAGAACACCCCACCCAACCCACCCATCCACCCTGCGTCCATCCTTGTGCTTTCTTTACTGGAACAAGCACAGAGCCGCCGCGACTAAAATCAACGATAATCATCTTCGTTCCACCTTTTTTGTCTCAACGTATTCTTTTTTCCACTCATACACCTGCCCCTCTCGTTTATTTCGATATCCATCAACATTGTAGTTGTCATTTCTCTCAATCTCACTTTTTTTTTCAATCATCAATTCAGATTCTCATATTTTTTTTCTTCTTCTTCTTCTATGTTGTGAGTTCTTTAGGATTTGAATTTTTTAACAATTTGAAAGAAAATAATTTTAGATTCGTATTAGTCTTGCCGGAAAAAATGGAATTTCGCCGGAATTATTTTTGACGCATTTCATTTTAGTTTTTGATAATATTAGTAAGTGTGGAATGCCGCTAGTAAAAATAATAATCAAGGAGTGTATGGTAAAGGGGTGTGGCGGGATCATGGCAAAGAAATTTGGCCGGATTTTTAAAAAAATAATATGACATTGAAAAGTTTAATTGGGGATGACACAACCAATAATTTAACTAGCAAATTAAGTTTAGCAGATTCAGTCTTTTGTTTTAACAAAAAATGAAAAAATAAATAAAACTAAAATGAAGTGCAAGAGATTTTTGAGATGGAGTGAAGAAGATGACAGGTAAAGGAGTGTGGGGTGGGGTTGTTTCTTTTTCTTGATTAAGAGCTTCTTCTTTTTTTATAGTTATTTAGTTAATGTATGCAGGCGTGAAAAAAGTAACAAATTATCTTTAAAAAAAAAATTAAAAAATGAAATAGGAACCTATTCACGCGCTCAACAGCAGTGAGGTACACTTATCTAGCCACGTAAGCACTTTGTGTTTAATAGGTATATGTTTTGAACAATTTAAGTGTTCAATAGGTACACGTCCTAGTTGAGGTGTCTAAGTGAATTATGCGGACAATTTAAGGGGCTGTCTATGACTTAAGCCTAAAATTTAAGACTAGGCACCGAATCGAAATGGGACCATCAGATCGAAAAGAATCGGTATCGGATAGGATCGAGATAGTTTGACTGGGTTATTGATCGGTATCGGGATAAACTGGATCAGAATTATCGGGATGAGAATTTGGTTCCATCCCATCTCACTATATACCAGAATAGAACTGGAATGGATCGGAACGAACATGAACGGTATCAGTACAATTCGATCCGATGCCCAACGTTAAATTAAATCTCTTTTTAAAAATCATACGACCATATTATTTGATGTATTTTCGATTTAATTCAAAATATCCTTGGATGGAACATGGATTCGAAGAGTAAGTAAAAGAGTATATAAATACTCCTATTATCTTACCTTATTTCCTTATTCCATTTTTTGATAACTTGATATGTTTAAAATTTTGAAATTAAAATATTATTTTTTATATATTTTTTAAACTTCAAATTAAATCAAAACTCAATATATAATTGGACCTACGACTATGTCTATCGAAATTCCTTAATATAAAAGCACATAAATCCATCAGCTACAAACCATAACGCTGCACATGGAAATTAAATATGTGGGCGCCATACAAAACAACATAAAACAACATACTTGTTATCCTTATCCTGTTTATTGCAACATTCTCAAGCATATAAATAGAGATTTGTATACTTCAAATCACAACAACTATATTCTCAAGCATATACAAAAATAAAGTTGATAGGTATTTGAAAAATAAGAAATTAAGAAGAAGAAGAATGTCTGGACTAGTAGATATGTGGACTAATGAGGTTCGAAACAAGAAAGGTAAGGATGAAGTTGAAGTACCAATTGAAACAAGAAAAGGAAGCAGTGAATTGATTCGTCAAAATTATGAAAAATGTGTCTCTTTATTGGGTAAATTCAATAAGTTACTCTGAAGCTTCCGTCCCAATGATTGTCGATTGTGTTAGCCCATGAACAACACATTTCTCTCTAATAGTGCTTCCTTTACTCACAATGATGTTGTAATAGGTTCCCCAATAACTTTGTGTACAAATACTTGCACTTAAATTCAAATTCTACAATGCAGTTTCTTTCAAAAATCCTACTTGTTTAGTTTTCTGCATAAGAAATACCCCTCTCTTTGTTTTTACTTACTTCACTTTAAATTTTTTACATGTTGGGGTGTTAAAGAATTATCACACTGTATTGATGTCCCTTAATTCAAACTTAGCAGAGTAGTCAGTTAGATATTTAGTTGATGATTAGTTAATGAGCTGTCAGAGTTAGTTACAGCAAGTCAGTATAAATACACACACTAGCTAGATATTTTCATTCATTGTAGATTCATCAGTTGTATTGTATAACTGCTCTCCTAATCGAGCTTTCTTCTTCTCCCCCTCAATAAACTTTCTTCTTCAATTTTACTTTCTGTTAATCAATTGATGTTGCTGCAATGGAGATTAAGTGAAGTAACAGAGTTTTAGATAAAGTTTTCATGGTATCAGAGCAAGAGGTTTCTAGTAATTGACTGGATTTAGGGATTTTCTCGCATATTGAAGAAGATCGAGAATTTTAGCTTTACGTTTATCAATGGTGACCACAGCCGCTGAAGTTGTTGTTTCAAAATCACCATTCTCAGGGATGAAGATCATAGATCATAATCATCCGCTTCATTTGTCATCTGGAGATGTACCAGGAGCAATACAGATTGGAATTCAACTTGTAGGCACATAGAATTATTCATTGTGGAGCAGAGCTATGCGATTAGCCTTATTGACTCGTAATAAGCTCGGATTTATCAATGGCAGTTTCGTGAAGGAAACTTTTGAGGTAGATCTGGACATGCAGTGGGAGAGATACAATGCCTTGGTCGTATCATGGATAACTGGTAATGTTAGCAAATCCTTATTGAATGGAATTTTGTTCAAATCTGATGCATGTTTGATTTGAAAGGATTTGAAAGAGAAATTTCACGAAATTAGTATGTCAAGAGTTTTTCATATACATAAGGAGATAGTTACTTTGACACATGGAGTAATGTCTGTTTTTGCCTATTTCTTTAAATTGAAAGATCTGTGGGATGAATACGATTCCATTGTTGGTCCTTCTTTTTGTGACTTGATAAATCGAAGACATATGTAAGCCAGCAGGAGAAACAGAGGTTATTACAATTTCTGATGGGATTGAATGATGGATATAGTCAGCCTAGGAGTCAAATTTTGATGATGATCCCCACACCAACACTTAATCAAGTATATGCTATGATTATACAAGATGAAAGTCAGAAACATATTGCAAGTTGTAGTCATGGTGGAGGTGATGTTCTAGAACCCACAGCCTTATTCACTCAGGGAGGAGGTGGAGGTGGACATAGGCTACCTCAAGGACATAGAAGAGGATACAGTGCAGTGTTCTGTGACTTTTGCAACATGAAGGGCCTTTCTAGAGAACAATGCTTCAAGCTGTTGACATGTGATTACTGCAATATGAAATGACACATCAAAGAGAAATGTTACAAATTGATAGGATACCCTGCAGATTTCAAAGGAAAGAAGAAAGCTATGATGGTACCAGGGGGAATAGATCAACTTCCACTTGCTCCTTATGGTAAACATTCACACCAACATTATCAGGCTTCTTTGCATCAGAATAACACATGAATTCAACCACCACAACAATCATTGTTTACTCCTGAACAATACAACCAGCTCATTGGAATGATTAACAAGATCACTGTAAGTGAACCTAGTGCTAATCTGGCAGGTAATGCTCTTGTCTTACACACAACATTAGATAAACCTAAAAGGATTGTAGATACAGGGGCTACTGATCATATGATTGGTCATCACAATATGTTGAAACATGGTTCATCAGTAGGAAATACTGGGACAATTCAGCTTCCCAATGTTGATTCAGCTGCAGTGTCACAAGTAGGGGATTATCAGCTATCAGAAGGTGCTTTAATTAAGAATGTGTTATGTGTTCCAGAGTTTAAGTTCAATCTATTGTCAGTTTCCAAAATAACTAGAGAACTAAACTGTTGTGCACTATTTTTTCCTGAATTTTGTATGTTTCAGGATCTCCTTAATGGGAAGGTGAGGGAGATTGGTAGAGAGGAAGATGGATTGTATGTACTTGATTCACATAGAGAAGGTGGTACAGGAGGAGTCACGCAGTCTATGACAATAAGAGAAAGTCCTGACATTGAACTTTGGCATCAAAGGATGGGGCATGTGCCTTTGAATGTTTTGAAGAAAATAATCAGTATTAGTATTAGTTGTGATTCAACTTTAAGTCATTGTAATATTTTCCCTATGGCTAGGCAGATAAGACTACCATTTCCAGTTAGTACAAGTAGAGCAACATGTTTTTTTGACTTGTTGCATATGGATGTTTGGGGGCCTTATAACGTACCTACATATGATGGAATGATATTTTTTCTTACTTTGGTTGATGATCATACAAGGTGGACTTGGATTTACTTCATGCATTTGAAATCTGATGTCGTTACTATATTAAAAGATTTTATTGTGATGGTATCAACTGAGTTTGGAAAGAAGATTAAGAATGTGAGATCAGACAATGGATCTGAGTTCTTTAATCATAATTGTGATACACTATTTAAGAATTTTGGGATTGTACATCAAAGTTCCTGCCCTTATACACCACAACAAAATGGTGTTGTAGAGATGAGACATAGACACATTTTAGAGACAGCCAGAGCAATTAGATTTCAAGGTCATTTGCCAATCAAATTTTGGAGACACTGTGTTGAGGCTGCTGTACATATCATTAATAGAGTTCCTTCTGTTGTGTTGAATCAGAAATCTCCCTATGAAATGTTGTATGGGAAGAAGCCTCCATTGGATTATTTGAGAGTGATATGGTGTCTATGCTATGCCACAATGTTGCCTAAAGGAGATAAGTTTTCACCTAGAGCCTTGAAAACAATACTACTTGGATATGCAGTAACACAAAAATGATACAAGTTGTATGATCCTCAAGAGAGAAAGATCATAGTTAGCAGAAATGTAGTCTTCCATGATATGATCTTTCCTTTTCGGTCACCTATTCCTACCAAGGAGTTTATTCCTCCTTCTGTTGACATGTTTGTATTGCAGGAAGAACTAACATCTGATCAAGAGGAAAGACCTGAGATTGTTGCAGTAGAAGCACCTGTCTCAACTGATTGTGTTTCTGAGACAGTTGAATGTTCTCACATATCACCACCTACTATTCACCTGAGGATAATAATTCTTCTCCACCATGTCCTGCAGAACCATCAAGAAGATCTGGAAGATCAGCAAAGCCACCTCTATGGCTCAAAGACTTTGTCCAACCTCTGAAACCTAAAAATGCTGCTAATTCTTGTTTTTATCCTCTATCAGATGTCATCATCAGTTATGAACAACTCTCTAAGAGGTATCAAAGTTATCTTAGCCAGTTCTCAGTTCAAGTTAAGCCTCAAACATATCATGAAGCTGCTAAACATCCCAAGTGGTTGGAAGCAATGGAGTTAGAAATTAAAGCTTTGGAGGATAATAAGACATGGACTATGGTGACTTTGCCTCTTGGGAAGAGAGCTATAGGTTGCAGGTGGGTCTATAAGATCAAGTATCAAGCCTCTGGAGAAGTGGAGAGATTTAAGGCTAGGCTTGTTGCTAAAGGTTATAACCAAAATGAAGGGTTAGATTATCAAGAAACATTCTCACCTGTGGTGAAGATGGTTACAGTAAGGTCTGTCATAGCCTTAGCTGCTGCAAAAGGCTGGATAATACATCAAATGGATGTGTACAATGCTTTCTTACAAGGTGATCTCAATGAAGAAGTGTACATTACACTTCCCCAAGGTTTTGATAGGCATGAGAATTCAACCAAAGTGTGTAAGCTACTTAAGTCACTCTATGGACTTAAGCATGCTTCTAGACAATGGAACATTAAGCTGTCATCTGCTTTTGTGGACTTTGGTTTTGCTCAAAGTCACATAGACTATTCCCTATTTACTAAGAAGGCTGGGAACAGTATGGTGATTGTGTTAGTGTATGTAGATGACTTACTTATCACAGGGACTGATATTCAATTGATTCAAGAAACAAAGTTGATGCTTCAATCCAGATTCAGAATAAAGGATCTAGGGGAACTTAGATTTTTTCTTGGAATTGAATTTGCCAGAAACAAAGAGGGTATTGTGATGCATCAGAGAAAATACTCATTAGAACTCATTTCAGACTTAGGCTTGTCTGGTTCACAACCCTGTGGATCTCATGTTGAACTGAATCACAAACTTACCTCAGTAGAATTTGATGAGCATATTGGATCAAATACTGATGTGCTTCTTAACGATCCAGGTGTATACCAAAGGTTAGTTGGAAGACTGTTATATTTGACAGTCACACGACCAGATATTTCATTTGCAGTGCAAAATTTGAGTCAGTTTATGCATCAGCCAAAGCAATCTCGTATGCAAGCAGCTATAAGAGTGGTCAGATATATTAAACAGTCCCCTGGTCTTGGGATTTTTCTTTCAGCCACAACATCTCCAAAGTTGCAGGCGTTTTGTGATGCTGATTGGGTATCATGCCCTACTACCAGGAGATCAGTTACTGGTTATTTGGTGAAGTTTGGTGACTCTCTGATCTCTTGGAAAGCAAAGAAACATCCTACCATATCCAGGAGCTCTGCAGAAGCAAAGTATAGAAGCATAACTTCCACAGTGGTTGAGATTGTTTGGGTTGTTGGTTTGTTTACAGAACTTGGGATCACTCTAACACTTCCTGTCTCTGTCCATTGTGATAGCAAGTCAGCCATACAGATTGCAGCTAACCCTGTGTTTCATGAACGTACAAAACATATTGACATCGATTGTCATTTCATTCGTGAGAAGATCTTACAAGGTCTCATTGGGACTATCTATTTGTCTACCACTGAGCATCAAGCAGATATTTTGACTAAAGGCCTTACCAATTTTCAGCATTCATACTTAGTGTCCAAGCTAGGGATGCTAAACTTGTTTGTAGCCCCTAGCTTGTGGGGCGGGGGGGGGGTGTTAAAGAATTATCACACTGTATTGATGTCCCTTAATTCAAACTTAGCAGAGTAGTCAGTTAGATATTTAGTTGATGATTAGTTAATGAGCTGTCAGAGTTAGTTACAACAAGTCAGTATAAATACACACATTAGCTAGATATTTTCATTCATTGTAGATTCATCAGTTGTATTGTATAACTGCTCTCCTAATCGAGCTTTCTTCTTCTTCCCCTCAATAAACTTTCTTCTTCAATTTTACTTTCTGTTAATCAATTGATGTTGCTACAATGGAGATTAAGTGAAGTAACGGAGTTTTAGATAAAGTTTTCATAAATGATATGAGTATTTTTTAGTATAAAATCTTGAAAAAAATAATTTGAAGAATGAAGAATAAGTAGTTGATATCAAGGGTAAAAATTGAAAAAAATATTGTTTTTTCTTGTTATATTAAAAAATAACAATAAAAATAAAAAAATCATTTGAAAAATAATACACAAATCAAAATAAACAACAGAACTACATATGTCATGAATTATTGAAAATTTATTTTATAGTTTAAAATAAATAATTTTTAAAAATTTAAGAAAATTATTGGATTTTTTGATATATTTATTCTTTTAAAAAAAAGATTTTTGACTACTTTACAATTTTTAGGAGAATAATTTGGGGATAATCAAAAAGAAAATAATTAAAAATAATTTGAGAATAATCAAAAGGACAATAATGAAAAATAATTTGGGACTAATCAAAAGGACAATAATGAATTTTTTTTGGGAATAATCAAAATGACAATAGTGAAAAACAATTTGGGAATAATCAAAAGGACGGAAAGTAAAGGTCTACATTGGTAGAATTGGTTTGGTTTGTTTTTTTGCATTAAAAAATAACTTAAAATAATTATGTCGATTTATTAAAATTATAAATCAATATAAAGTTAAATTTTTTGGTTTTTATTTTGATTGGTTCTTTCAAGTTAAAGAGAACACATATATTTTATTTATCTTTGTGATAGGCTAAAACTTGCAAACATTAATTGAATAGGAATCTTCAAAAAGACTATAAAATTCATATAAGTACAAAAATCATTGAAATATCAACGTTCAATCTATATATATATATAATAAAGCTAGATGTAGGCACGATAATGTAACACCTTTCTATGACCACCATTCACATTTATCTTTTTTCTCCTTTTTTTGGCTTATTCTCTAATTTTGAAATAAAAGATTCTAATCATATCTTATTTATTGAATTTAATAATGGACTAATGAAAAGGCATTTTAAATAAATGAAAAGAGACTAATGGCTAGATTAGAGTTAGAGTTAGATGCCGTAAGAAAAAGGGTTCAGGTGGAGAAGTGGGTGAATGAAGGTCTTAGAGGAGAACATTAGTAGGTATATTGACTGTACCATTGAGTTTAATGGAGTTGCAAGATTTGAAGTGAAATAAGGGCTTTGTCAACACAAAGTAGATATTGTCAGGAGGACTTGTAGTTATAGGGTGTGGCCGTTAAGGGGCATATCATGTCCACGTGTTGTGGCTGCATTATGCTTTACGAATTTTTCTCTTTATGACTATATAGACAATTGCTACAATAAGAAAACTTACTTGAGGACTTATGACAATGTTTTTAAACCACTCACAAACATAGAGATGTGACCAGTTTCTACAAACCCTATTGTTTCACCACCAGAAATCACAAACATGCTTGATAGGCCATCTAAGGCTAGAAGAAAAGTAGCCGGAGAAACTAAGAAATCTGGAATGCTGCCTAGGACTGGACTTGCAATAATATGTAGTATATGCCATGTCGAGGCCATAACAAGAGAGGGTATCCTCAAAGAGAAGGTGTTGAGTCATCAACATGACATAGTGCACCATCAGCGGCACATAGTACACCATTACAAACACTTAGTGCACCAACACAACACCTAGTGCATCAGTAAGGGTAGAACCAACAGATTCACGCAACGAAAGAGGCAAACTAAATGTAATATTTGAACTATTTTTAAATGAAGAGGAAGACGAAAAAAACATCATCAATGACACCTATTGCATCTCCTCTACTGTACCTATTGATCTTCATGCATCCTCTTCTTCTCCTCCTAATTATCATGCATCATCTTCAGTAGATGTACTACAAAAAAAGGAAGAGGTAGGGAAAACACATCTCCTGACAAAAGGCCAAAAGTCCTGAGTATGGGTGTGTTCCAAGCTGCAAATAGCTTCAAAGTCATGAATGCAAGTCTTTGCTATATCTTAAACTATTTTGTTAATTTAGACAGTTTAAACATTGAATTATATTCATAATTTTATTGTAGCCTGACATACCAAGTAGTAAGATCTACTCTACCGATCAAGCAAAAGTGACAAGATCATCTGATGTAACTAGTGACATTGGTTATACACCAAGTACTACAAGTAAGCTGAAATGAAATGACAAAGCAACAATCTCAACAAGAAAACTTCAAGAGATTAGAGAGAAGCAAAGAAAGAAGATGATGGAAAGTAGTTCAAATAATCCAAGTCAAAATAGCACTTCTTCACAGTCAAAGATGCCATAAAAATTGTAGTGATGTTGATGTATTTAAGTAATTTTTAAGTTAGTCCAGTAGATATGCAAATTATTTCATTAAGAGCCTACTATTTTTAATATTATTTGTTGGTAAATTATGTATTACGTGAGGCTTTATGAATGTGACTTACTGACTTTATTCTGGTATTGAATAGTGATGTTGAAGTAAGAATGAATGGTGATGTTGTGTTCAAATATGTTTAGAAATGGTGTAGTGTTGTTTATTTTATTGTGTTGACTATTCAGATATGTTTAGAAATGATTATATCTCAAGTGCTTAAAGGATGACCTAGGACTTGGAGATGGTGAAGGTCTCACCTTGATTACAGATATGCATAAGGTATGTGAACTTCTGCATATGTATTTATGTGTATTTATTTTGTAATTTTCACTTTCTATATGTAATTATAACCTAATTGTCATCTGCAACAATTGAAGAGGTATTACCTTATTGTGAACATAGAAAATGTGTTAGACACATGTTAGGTAACTAGGATATAGATTGAAGGGGTCTTCAAAGAAGACAATAATTTTGGAAGATAGCTAAGAGTATATTTGGTCTCAATTAAGAAAAAATATAAAGAAGACAAAGTTGTTAGGTTCAGAAAAAATGATGGGTGACTTAATGTTCTACAACATTAAATACAGGTGCAAAATTTACTTCAACACTGAAGTGAAGTGTGATTCTATAGACAATAACGTGTCTGAGTATTTTAATACATGGATCTTGACTGCTGGACACAAGACCATCATTACTATGCTTGAAAAAAAAAAATAAGAGTGAAGATGATGACAAAAATAGCCAATTTAAGGGAGTTCTGAAGTACTTGAAAGTGTAATTTCTCTCCAATGGATTTGAAGGTCTTAGAGGAGAACATTAGTAGGTATATGGACTGTACTATTGAATTTAATGGAGTTGCTAGATTTGAAGTGAAATAAGGGCTTTGTCAACACAAAGTAGATATTGCCAGGAGGACTTGTAGCTATAGGGTGTGGCCGTTAAGGGGAATATCATGTCCACATGTTGTGGCTGCATTATGCTTTAAGAATTTTTCTCTTTATGACTATATAGACAACTACTACAATAAGAAAACGTACTTGAGGACTTATGACAATGTTCTTGAACCACTCACAAACATAGAGATGTGACCAGTTTATACAAACCCTATTGTTTCACCACTAGAAATCACAAACATACTTGGTAGACCATCTAAGGCTAGAAGAAAAGTAGTTGGAGAAACTAAGAAATCTGGAATGCTGCCTAGGACTGGACTTGCAATAATATGTAGTATATGCTATGTCGAGGCCATAACAAGAGAGGGTATCCTCAAAGAGAAGGTGTTGAGTCATCAACATGACATAGTGCACCATCAGCAACACATAGTACACCATCACAAACACTTAGTGCACCCACACAACACCTAGTGTATCAGTAAGGGAAGAACGGCCAACAGATTCATGCAATGAAAGAGGCAAACCAAATGTAATATTTGAACTTGTTTTAAATGAAGAGGAAGACAAAAAAAACATCATCAATGGCACCTAGCGCATCTCCTCTACTGCACCTACTGATCTTCCTGCATCCTCTTGTTCTCCTCATAATTATCATGCATCATCTTCAGTAGCTGATACTACAAAAAGAGGAAGAGGTAGGGAAAATACATCTCCTGACAAAAGGCCAAGAGTCATGATAATGGGTGTGTTCCAAGCTGCAAATAACTTCAAAGTCATGAATGCGAGTCTTTGCTATATCTTAAACTATTTTGTTAATTTAGACAATTTAAACATTGAATTATATTCATAATTTTATTGTAGCCTGACGTGCCAAGTAGTAAGATCTACTCTACTGGTCATGCAAAAGCGACAAGATCAGCTGATATAACTAGTGACATTGGTTATACACCAAGTACTACAAGTAAGCTGAAATGAAATGACAAAGCAACAATCTCAACAAGAAAACTTCAAGAACTTAGAGAGAAGCAAATAAAGAAGACAATGGAAAGTAGTTCAAATAATCCAAGTCAAAATAGCACTTCTTCACAGTCAAAGATGCCATGAAAATTGTAGTGATGTAGATGTATTTAAGTAATTTTTAAGTTAGTCCAGTAGATATGCAAATTATTTCATTAAGGGCCTACTATTTTTAATATTATTTGTTGGTAAATTATGTATTATGTGAGGCTTTATGAATGTGACTTACTGACTTTATTCTGGTATTGAATAGTGATGTTGAAGTAAGAATGAATGGTAATGTTGTGTTCAGATATGTTTAGAAATGGTGTTGTGTTGTTTATTCTATTGTGTTGGCTATTCAGTTGTGTTTACATATGGTGTTGTGTTGGTTATTCAATTCAGTGTTCTATTTGTTGGCTAGGTTGTTGTGTTTATAGATGGTGTTGTGTTTAACAATATTTATTGGTAAATTATGCCTTATTTAAGGCCTTATGAATATGACTTTATTGTGGTATTGAATAATGACGTTAAAGTACAAATGAATGGTGATGTTGTGTTCAGATGTGTTTAGAAATGATGTTGTGTTGTCGATTCAATTGTGTTGGTTATTCAGTTGTGTTTACATATGGTGTTGTGTTTGTTATTCAATTACTATTCTATTTTGTTGGCTAGGTTGTTGTGTTTATAGATGATGTTGTGTTTAACAGTGTTGGCTATTACAGTTTATAGATGAAGTGTAAGCAATTTGTCACATACATTGACAATTCTGATGAACATAGCAACAATACAAATCAAATACTCCCTTCGTTTCACAAAGAATGACCTCCTTTCCTTTTTAGTCAGTTTCAAAAAGAATGACCTCTTTCCTTTTTTGGTAACATTTTACTTTTTGCTTTCCACGTGGCATGTTTAAGACCACAAGATTAAGGGCAAT
>JAJOOD010016400.1:0-21107 GCA_029582525.1 Solanum tacnaense | reverse complement strand
CGTCGTGTTACGATAGATAGTTGTCCTCGTCTCTCAGACTCAACAACAGACTCAGACCATCAACGATTCCAATACCAACATAACAATGATTCAGTACTTGAGTTATTGTCTTGTGAATTTGTGATTGAAAATAAATTTTATATGTTGGCTATGCATAACTTAGGTAGTTTAGTGGGCAGTGACATTCTCCATTCTGTGCCATGGTGAGCCTTCATGATTATGAGTCTGCTTTGCAACTCATCTTTGCTATTCTGGGCAGTGACATTCTCAATTTCTCCTCGCACTAACGAGTAACAACAGAGAAACAAGAGTACTAGAATTGTTGTCTTTGTGAAGTTGTGATTGAAAATGTGTGTATCATTGCTTATTAAATTTGGTTAAACCGAAAACCGAACCGAAATAAGCTGAACCGAAATTCTGAAAACCGAACCGAACCAAATTTATTTCAGTTTGGTTTGGTTTAACATTTTCACCAAACCGAAAACCGAAAAACCGAACCGAAATTTGCAAACCGAACCGAACCGACCGAACGCCCAGCCCTACTCACAAGTCACCAATCTACTTAAATGCTGTAAAGAGATAGAATGTTTGAAGACTTGATTTCTATCTTTTCCTTGCAATCGCTTTTATTCGCTTGTAATCGTTTATGTTTAGAATTCATCCCTTTGTAATGAACTACGTCTGACCTGAATTCTCAAGAATGAGATACGTAGGCGGCCTATGTCGGCCTCGGTCGCCCCTTTATCCCTTTTTAATGCTTCCTTTTGTACTTGAACTACGTTCGACCTGAATTCTCAAGAATGAGATACGTAGGCGGCCTATGTCGGCCTCAGTCATTTCCTCGTTTAATTTCCTATTTTCTGTTAATCTGTGATGGGAACTACGTTTGACTTGATTCCTGCTTCAACGGGATACGTAGGTGCCACAACGGTTCGGTCTTATCTCCCATAAGATTTCTATTTTCTTTTACAATAGAAACTGGGACAGAATTTTTGAGAAGGACTAAAAAATTCTCAAGAAGAAGATCTCTATACATTGAGAGTTGTAACTGGGACAGAATTTTTGAGAGGATCTCAAAAATTTTACGAGTCATATATTGACAGTTGGAGATACTCCAAGATATCTAATTGGATAGAAATTTTTAGGATGGCCTCAAAAATTTCTTCAAGCATCACTAGAAGTTTGTAGTCAATTTTGAATAATTGGAGCATGATTAGAAGTTTAAAACTAGCTTTAAATGATCTATGACATCGTTAAAGTTCATAGTTAACTCCAACAATCTCCCGAATCGTTGGATTTCAGAGTCAACTACAAAACTTCTCGATTATAGTAGGTTTCGAGAGAGCCATGTCAGAAATTTTCCAAGCTTTAAAGATTTTTGGATTCTCCAGAACAAGCTATCGGACACACCAAAGTTTCGAACCAATGACGTTCATTTAAGCTTGACGTGACATGACACTTGGCAGTGACCTTTTTCAATTATAGTTTTTTGAAAAACTTTTCTAAAAGATTTTATCTATATGTTTCAAATATTTTTGCATAAAAAGTTTTGTCTTGTCTATCGAGAAGCAAGAGATCAGAGCGATCAACTGAAGATAGCATGACAAGCAGCAAGCGATTGAAGAAGTCAACACAGATCAGTTTGTTTTAAAAAAAAAACTAACAATTTTTCTGTGGATGCAGGTCTATCAGATTGCCAAAAATCATGAAAGTTTTTCAGAAGAAAGAGAATGAGCTTTGAATACGAGCAACGACACCTCGTTTAAATTCCCAGCAAAAGATGAGTCACTATGAAAACAATATGTTCAAAATGGGAACAAGTGAAATCATCACTCTCAACATATACAGGCATCTTCGATGACACGAGATTACATTTTCAGCATTAAGAACGTTTGAAGAATATTCACAAATTCTGTCAATATCAGACGCGGTAATGTAAAATACCCAGAGGGACATCGTCTTTACCACCCGGGTGGACATTCCTAGAGTATTATCAAATGAGATAATACCATCACCCAGAGAGACATCAACGTTATTTTATCAGTGGAATATCATCATCCTATCGACGGATCTTCATCATCATTATCCTACTAATGGATGAGCATTATCCTACCAATGGATCAACATTATCCTACCGACGGATCTTTTTCATTATCATTATCCTACCAATGGATCATCAACATTATCTTACCAATGGATCATAAACGTTATCCTACCAATAAATCATTATTATCCTATCAATGGATCATCATTATCCTATCAATGGATCATGAACGTTATCCTACCAATGGGTCATCATTTTCCTATCAACGGATCATAAGCATTATCATACCAATGAATCAATATTATCCTACCAAAGGATATTTAGCATCAATATTATCATCCTATCGATGGAACATCATCATCATCCTATCGATGGAGCAGCATTGTCACCCTATCAATGAAAAATCATTATCCTATCGATGGAGCAGCATTGTCACCCTATCAATGAAGAATCGTTATCCTATCAATGGAGCATCAACATCATCATCCTATCGATGGAACATCATCATTATCCTATCGATGGAGCATCATTATCATCCTATCAATGAAACATCATTATCCTACCAATGGAGTATCAATATCATTATACTATCGATGGAACATCATCATCATCCTATCATGTAGCAACATCATCTTACCAATTGATCAGCATTATCCTACCAATGGATTATCGTTATCTTACTAATAAGAATCATCATCATTATTTTCATTTGCAAGAACGTCATCAAGGGAGCTATCAACATATTACATCAGTCTATTTCTTATTACTTCATATCGAAAGAAGAGTACATTAAAGATTATATTGTAAACATGAGACACAAGCTTTATTTGCTTTACGTCAAACCCGATGGAGTTGACGTCAAATATTCAAGGAGAGCAATTAAGTGTCAACATGGTAAAAGACACTATCCTTCCATTTGAATTGCATTTTTATGCTAATGAGTTTTATCTCAGTCTTTGTCGAGAGTATCCGAAAGGATGGATTCTCAAAACAAACCACAGGTGCGAACGACATAAAAAAGGATGCAGCACAACGTGGAACTTTTTCTTAGCAGCGAACTGGGACACCGTCCAAAGAGGAGTGCCAAACTCTTAGGACGCGAGCAGCGAAGCGACTTCCACCACAATCAAACCACACCCCTATCAGAAGGCATGTGGGTTTATCTTTGGGTTTGTTGGTTTCAGTTTCGCATCCGGAAATTTTTGGGTCTCTACAGGAAGCATCTTTCCAATCTGAATGACAATGCACCAAGAGCTTTGGAAATTATGTTTGTGTAAGTTCTTAATTATGGGTGTGAAGTGCACCACATTCATGGCTAAGAAGTTGCAAGCCTCCTTTTCGTACTCGATTTACTTGTCACTCCTCCAGGACCAAAGGATATCTAGCATACTAGATTTCCTTTTCAACCGACTGAGTCGAACTACAAGCAGCCTAATTCCCTAAGTTGAGGGATATGTAGGCGGGATCAATGTAGAAAACTCGGCTGTATTCCAACATTCACTTTTGAATCTTATTTTCGAGCATTCTGATTTCTTCATAATTCGATATCGGATCGCTTTTAAATTCTTTCAAAATTGTGCGTTAAATCAAGCGTCTCGAACTACAAGTGGCCTGAATTCTCATATAACTTGAGGTATGTAGGGAACCCACTTCTAGGGTTCGGCCATAATTCCCAAAGTCCGCACCAAATCCCTTTTCCAGAGGATGAAGATGTGGTCGGTCAAAATTGGATTTGTCAATTTCATTTCCCTCGAATTTCTTGCATCAATCCGAGTAAAATGAGGGACAGTTGTTGACACCCAATTTTGGACCTCCACAATATATATTAATTTCCGAGCTTCTTAAATCCCAAACAATTTGAAATAATTAGAGCATGAGACCATTTTAAATCAATTGATAAAAAGAGAACACACACAATTTTATTTTATTTTAGTTCATTTGAGAAAAAGTGTTAACTTAAAACCATTTAAATAAGCAAAATGATTAAAGGAAGAAGCATTCAAAACATGTCCTTTTAAAAATGAAACATGGCCAATATATTTGATTAGTAAGATAAAACAAAAACAAATATAATAATGTATTAAAGGTAAGCCAATGTAAAGAAATTAACTTATCGTTTGAGGAATTTAATTAGGTTAGTTAACAATTTAAAAGTTAGAGTCAACACGCAATAAACAATAAATAATTAAAGAGTAGGGAGAAATTGAATTTGGGCCTCCTTTTGGGCCAAATTCACTGAAATTTGGGGCTTAGGCTCAATCCCGTTTTCGTATACACTGGTTGTATATCAGTGTATATCGTATGGATCCAGCCCATTCTTTTTTTATATAAGGCTGTATACCAAGTGTGTACAACCTAATTCAACTTCCAGAACACCTGTTTCAATTTTTGGACCTGTATATCGCTGTTTTTGACATGTATAGCATGTATACAAAATCTGTATACCAGTGTATACCAGCCTTTCCCTGCGTTTTTGCTTCCATTTACCCTGTATTTTAGCTTCCCTTTCAATTTTATTGGATCGACGAGGCAGAATCGAACCTAGACTCGAGGATATGCAAAGAGGGAGTCCAAAAGGACTCGAATTGGTGTCACATGTAAACAAATAAGAGATAAAAATTAGCAAACTCATCAGTGCCCCCCACGAATCCAAAATATGGAATATTAATAGAAAAGATTAGAAGCTAAATAGTCATTAATTAGACCACGACTATAGCAGATCACGTCAATTTGAAGGTAAAACTCTCACACACATTAGTCATCTTATTCTAAGCAAAACAAACTCAATTTGAAGATAATGAGCTAAGGTGAACTGACAATAGAGAAAAAGATGGTGCTTTTAAGCAACAAAATAAAAATAAATAAATAAAAACAAGGGAATATGGAAGCATTTAAGGGAAGCAAGTGACACTGTATGCATAGTTGGACTCTTCTTGCTGTGATTCATCATAAACATGTATTTAAAATGAACACATGGACCGATATTTCAAAGTAAAGGCTTGAACACTATCCACATGATCTTAAGAGTAAGTCGTTCAATTAATTTCAGATTAACATTATTACGCTAGTATAAAATAATAATAATAATAATAATAATAATAATAATAATAATAATAATAATAAAAACCAACTACAACTCATGCTTGAACTAAAATTACCAAAGGAACTAGTTACAATACTCAATGATAGAGTAAGAGATCAACCTTTTAAGGTTTCATATAACTAACGGAAACACTCATCAACTGTCATAAAACAGAGGAGGAATATAGAGCATTTTAACATCTGTAAGAAACAAACAGCAACCAAGTTCATGTTGAAATCCATTCATTATTTATTAAGCATAAAGACATGCTAATATAACTACCCGAATATTCCATGACTTCACACTTATAACATTTGACAAGAATTAAGACTAAGGAGGCTAAAAATAATTTTAAATTTTTTTTATTAAGATACCAACAATAGACAAAAGGAAGAACATTTCCAGCTAAAAAATCATCACCATAACTAAATTCTAACATATGAAAATCCAATAATCCTAAGAACACCTAGCTAAGAATTGATAAAAAACATGGCATAAAGCTGAGAAAAGTTCACCTTTTTACGGGCAGCGATACTGAGATACGAGACGAGCAGGTGAGGGCGCTTCCACCACCACGAGCGAAGCTTCACCGGATTCCGACAAGCTCCGACGAATTCGAACGGAAAATCACTAAGTTTTAATTTTGTTTTCCATAGCTATTTCTAGAGATTTTTCTTTTTTTCTAAGGTTATTTCTTTGGACGGGAATTCGCTCTGTTTTCTTTTACTGGTAAATTAATGTCCAAAAAAAAAATCCCCCCTTCTACAGTGAGGAAGATGGAAATATATATAAGGGAAACTAGGGTTCAAAATTTTTTTTGTGGGAAAAAAAAAAGGCTGATTTTCGGGTAAGAGTAAGACATATTTCAAAATTCAAATCTTTTCACCATTAAGGCTAAACACCTTTTTCCAAAGCTTCAACCTTATTCCAAAAGAGGAAAGGGAGGGGAAACGCGTGCTTGCTTTTGCTGCACTGCTGGTACGAATTTGGAGAGAGACGTTGGACTGGACTGGGCTCGAGATTTTGGGGGTGCGATGCTTTGCGACGTTGCTGGACTGCTGGTGCGTTTCTGGTTACCACGTTGCTGGGTTTCTTCTCATTTTTGTGTGAAGGAGAAGACCAAGACGTACAGGGGTGGGGTCGGGCACATGGGTTTGATGTATGCAAATTGTTATAATTGTATGTTGTATGTTAGTGGGCCCCTGGGAATGGATTTCTTTGGTGTTGGGCTGGGAATTAAGTAGCGGGCTGTTTGGAATCAAATTAGGCTGAAAATTATGGCCCAATTTTGGGTCTTGAAGAATTGGGAGACTAGGATAGCAAGTGGCTGATTTTGTCATTGCCAAATTCGACATTTAGCTAAGTTTAGCTAATGAATTAAAATTAATCAATTAACGGGCTTCTTAAATTCAACGAAATAAAATAATTAACTCGACTATAAAATAATTAATTTAATTACAAACTAATTACTCAAAATTATAACTATCATCTAAACTAAACTAAATTAGTAGAATATTTAACTAAAATTTAAATCATTTTGAGATGAATTTTCGAAATGTCTATAAAATATACTAATTATATACGAAATTATATAAAACATATATATTATTTAAAATGATAAAATTAATTAAAAGTAACTTGAAAAATATTTGAACTTTATATATAAAAAAAATTAATTATTTCAAATTGTTTGGGATTTAAGAAGCTCGGAAATTAATATATATTGTGGAGGTCCAAAATTGGGTGTCAACAACTCTAATTCAGAAATTGTTGAAAAACTCAAAATAAGTTATGATGGGTTGGAGACCGTAGAGCAAAAGATATTTCTAGATATCGCATGTTTCTTCCGTAGGCATGAAAGAAAACAAATCATGAAAATTGTTGATAGCTGTGATTTTGGAGTTGAATACGGATTAGATGTTCTAATTGAAAAATCCCTTGTGTTCATCTCTAAATATGATAGAATTGAAATGCATGACTTGATTAAAGATATGGGCAACTACATAGTGAAAATGCAAACAGATTCCGGAAAGCCTAGCAGAGTATATGTTGTAGATTTCGAAGATGTTATGATGGACAATATGGTAAGTTAGCTAAACAATGCAATAGTATTCATATTTCAAACACACACACACACACACATATATATATATATATACACACACACTCTGTTCCTCTAGCTTCATATTTCTTAAGAAATACTTAACTAATATTTGTACCTTAAATTTTGTTTAATGATGCTAACTCTTCAAGAAGTTCTAAGTGTAATAATAAATAATATATAAAACATGTCAAAAATAGCATTTGGGGATTGTACATGACATGTGAAGTTATGATTTGTTGACTCATTACCTTTTTGCTATCAGAAACATTGAATTATGATATTGAATTTTCTCCTGTTTATTAATTATTCATCTTGCTGGTAAAAGGTGTAACATCCGGCTATTTGAAATAACTACGAAGAGGCTTAAAAATTGGAAATTTCATTTTTGGAAAGAATTTTAAAAATCTGGAAATTTGGCTAAGTATGGGAAAAAGGTGAGTTTTGGCCAACTTTGAGCAGTCATAATTTCTAGCTCAGGATGATTTAGGTGTAGTTCCAGTTATGGTTGTAAATTTTGTGGAATGATCTTTCTAACGCCACCGAGTTTGCTCGATTCCGAGTTCGTATGAGTAAGTTATGCCCTTTAGAAGTTGGGCAGTTGGCAGGGAAATCTGTCCGGAAATTTTAAGGGCATTTTGGTCTTTTCCCTAACCAATTCCTTTGGTTATATTGTAGTGTTGGACTGATTTTTAGATCAGTTTGTCCCATTTTAAAAGAGTGAGAGTGAGGGTTTTGAGTGAAGAAGAGAAGAAGAGAAGAAGAAGAGAAGAAGAGGAGATCAAGCAAGTTCCGTCGTGGATATCGTCGGGGGTGATCGCTACTAGCTATGAGTTCATAGTGTTGGGTTGATCCTTTCCCCCACACGCCAAACTCATTTTATTAATGAGAAAAGATTGATTGTGTTGTTGAAATTGTTGGTTGTGTTGTTGATATTGTTGATTGTGTTGTTGAGGTTCCTTGTTGATTTGGGACATGTTTCCGGTTGTGTTTTTGAGTTGAAATCTATTGAATGTTGAGGAGGTTTTGATTCTAAGTGTTTGGGGCTGGAACCCTTGAGGTTTAGAAGGTTTAGAGTTGGAGAAAAGAGGGAGAAAAGTCTAGTTTTCTAGGGAAAGGGGTGGCGCGTCGCGCCTGCCAGCGCTCCCCAAAAGGGGTTTTGAACTTTTCCCCTTGGGGCGGCGCGCCTAGTAGAGCGCCAGCAGGCCCCCTCTGAACTTTGAGGGCTGGCGCTCCGCGCCTTGCAGAGCGCCAAGGACGCCAAGACTTCTCATTTATCCCCCACTTTCCATGCATGTTCCTTGGTATTGTACCAATGTTTCATAGTTGTTTCCGACACTCCAAAGTACGTCTAAACGTCATGAACTCATCCATAACATGTGATCAAACACCTTGAATTCATAATCCAATTCAAGGAGAGTTAGTTTCCAAGTCAAGTGAAGTTAGAAGTCAAGTGAAGTTAAAAGTCAAGTGAAGTTAGAGCCAAGATTAGAAGTTAAGTAAGTCAAAGCAAGTTTTTTTTAAAAAAGTTGTTCAAGAGTCTTTATTGAATGTTTTAACCTCAATTTTAAGGCTCAAGTTTTCAAGTTAAGTAAAGAGTATCGAGTTTCAAGTTAAGTCAAGAGTTTAAAGTTGAGTTCATTTCTCAAAAGTCATTAGGGAACTATGTATTCCAGAAGAAGTTTTAAAGAAATGTTTTCACAATGAAGCAAGAGAGGAAACTGAGATTTCCAAGATAGCCTTTGAGCTAAGTTTTTGAGTAATTATCTCAAATCAGTAGAAAGAAAAATGTTTTAAAAACATAAGAGCCAATATATTTTGGGAGTAGTATCGAGCACCGAGTTTGGGGAGCGTTCAAAGAACCCACAGCCCCCATAGAACCATGTTAGCCACCATGGGTAGAAAAGGATCATACTTTTTAGATGAATCTTTTTCCAGATAGACTAATGGATCCATTAGGCAGTTCAGGTCCTATACCTTTGGCCGGGAATAGGATGCTCAGGCAGCGTGAGGTCGATCGTTGTATCATCACTATAGCTCTTGTGTGATGGTTGTCGGTTAGAGAAACTCCCACATCAGTTATTGTATTTTCATACACAGAGATTATTGTATTTTTATATACATCAGTTCATTAGTAATTCTATATACATCTCAGGTTTATTGTATCTTTGTCTATACACAGAGTTTATAGCATGTTTTAAACAGTTTTTCTTTATATCTCATTTGTTTTAAATTGCCTTATATTGAAAGAAGTCAGTCAGGTTGAGTTGAGTTGAGCCAGGTAAGCTTTTCAGTTTCTTCCAGATTTCCTTCTAGCCTTTGTTGCTTAGTTTTCCAGCCCGCATTACTCGTACATTCCATGTACTGATGCCAGTTGGCCTGCATCGTCTTGTGATGCAGACACATGTACCCCGGATCAGCATCCTGCACGCCGTTGATCCAGCTGAGCACTCCAGAGTCAATGGTGAGCTTCCTTGTTTTTCGGAGGACTCTGTTATTTTGTGTTCTTAGTTTTGTTTTGTTAAAATGTTGCGGGGTCTGTCCCCAACATCTATCGCAGTATGTTAGAGGCTTCATAGACAGTCAGTCAAATAGTTTGGAGTCTCTCATCTATGTATATATGTAAATACTCTATTTTGAGACTTAAGTTGCCCTTTTGGGCCAGATTTTATCAGCTAAGTTGTTTTATGTCTTCGCAATTCTGTTGAGTTAGGTTTCCGCTGAGTTAAGAAAGCTAGGCCAAGGGTTCGCTTGGGGCCAACAATTGTCTCCGGGTGCCGGTCCTGCCCATGGTAGGCTCGGGGCGTGACAAACTTGGTATCAGAGCACAGAGTTCAAGAGTCCTAGGGAGTCTATGAAGCTGTGTCTGTAGAGTCTTAGTTATCAGTGTGAAGCGCACCACATCTATAATTGGGAGGCTACAACATTTAGGAAGATTTCTCACTTCTTTCACTCTCAACTCGTGCGTTAGAGTTTATCTCTAAAGAGTTTCTTTCTAATCCGTGCTTGCGCGTATTTCAGATAGTCATGCCTCCACGAAGAGTTGGCAGAGGGCGTCTTCCTAGACGTTATGTTGATAAGCAAGAGTTGCCTTATGCACCGGGAATGCAACCATAAGGGGGAGTTTCTAATGCCGAGTTCAGAGAGACAATTAGAATTCTGAGTCAAGCCGTAACTAATCAGATTGGTCAGCAGAGGAGAGCTCGACATGAAGGAGCTGACACTTCAAGGATTCGTGAGTTCTTGGGGATGAATCCTTTGAGTTTCACGGGTTCGAGCACTACTGAGGATCCAGAAAGCTTCATTGAGGAGGTGAAGAAGATTTTCGATGTGATGCATGTGTCAGATACTGAGCGAGTTGAACTAGCTACGTATCAATTGAAGGATGTTGCTAGAACTTGGTTCGACCAGTGGAAAGGGGGCAGAGTTGAGAATGCACCACTTGCGAGTTGGTCTTGTTCTGAGGAAGCTTTCTTGGGGCATTTCTTTCCTCAAGAATTGAGAGAGGCCAAGGTATGTGAGTTCCTCACACTTAAGAAGGAGTCTTTGAGTGTTCATGAGTACAGTCTGAAGTTCACACAACTATCCTGCTATGCTCCGAAGATGGTGGCAGACATGAGAAATAGAATGAGCTTGTTTATTGCTGGGCTGTCTCGGTTGTCAAGTACGGAAGGTAGGGCTGCAATGCTTATTGGGGACATGGACATATCAAGGTTGATGGTTTATGTGCAACAGGTTGAGGAAGAGAAGCTGAGGGACAGGGAAGAGTTCAGAAGTAAGAGAGCCAAAACCGGTAATGAGTCCGGGCAGCAGAAAGGTAATGTGAATCATCCGTCCTTCCAACAAAGACAAAAGTGACCTGCTCCATCATCTGCACCCAGATACAGAGGTGAATTTAATGGCCAGAATTTGAAGGACTTCAAGACTAGACCAGCACAGTCTTCGGGTAGTGTGGCGCAAGGGAGTAATAAGCCTCCTACCTGCGCCAAGTGTGGTAGGAACCACTCAGGTATTTGTCGAGAGGGCTCCATCAGTTGTTTCAAGTGTGGTCAGAATGGACATTTCATGCGAGAGTGCCCAAAGAACAGGCAGGGTAATGGGGGCACTAGAGCACAGTCTTCTTCAGTTGCTCCCCCAGACAGGACGACACCTAGAGGAGCTACTTCTAGTACCGGTGGAGGAGTAAATCGCCTCTATGCCATCACCAGTCGTCATGAGCAAGAGAACTCTCCAAATGTTGTCACTGGTATGATCAATGTCTTTGCTTTTGATGTGTATGCTTTGCTAGACCCAGGAACAAGTTTGTATTTTGTAACTCCTTATGTTGCAAAGAAGTTTGATGTTCTTCCTGAAAGACTTTGTGAACCCTTTTGTGTTTCTACACCTGTTGGGGATTCTCTATTGGCAGAAAGAGTCTATCGTGATTGTCCTGTTTCCATCAATCACAAAAGCACCATGGTTGATTTGGTTGAGTTAGACATTATAGATTTCGATGTCATTCTAGGTATGGATTGACTCCATGCTTGTTATGCATCGATAGATTGTAGAACTCGAGCAGTCAAGTTTCAGTTTCCGAATGAGCCAGTCTTAGAGTGGAGTAGTAGTTCAACAGTGCCTAAGGGTCGTTTTATTTCGTACCTTAAGGCGAGAAATTTAGTTTTAAAGGGTTATATCTATCACTTAGTTCGAGTTAGTGACTCTAGTGTTGAGATACCTCCTTTTCAGTCAGTTCCTATAGTAAGAGAGTTTCCAGATGTTTTTCGAGATGATCTACCCGGAATTCCTCCTGAGAGAGATATAGAGTTCGGCATAGATCTCATTCCAGATACTCGTCCTATCTCTATCCCGCCATATAAAATGGCACCAGCTGAGTTGAAAGAGCAGTTGAAAGATCTTCTAAATAAGGGTTTCATTCGACCAAATGTCTCACCTTGGGGCGCTCTGGTCTTGGTTGTGAGAAAGAAAGATGGTTCCCTTAGAATGTGTATAGATTACCGCCAGTTGAATAAGGTTACCATCAAGAACAAGTACCCTCTTTCAAGGATTGATGATCTTTTTGATCAGCTTCAGGGTGCCACTTGCTTTTCAAAGATTGACCTCAGATTAGGCTATCACCAGTTAAGAGTAAGGGAATGTGATATTCCAAAGACAGCTTTCAGGACCAGATACGGTCATTATGAGTTTCTAGTCATGTCCTTTGGTTTGACCAATGCACCCACAGCTTTCATGGACTTGATGAATAGAGTCTTCAAACCTTATTTAGATATGTTTGTTATCGTCTTTATTGATGATATACTTATCTATTCAAGGAATGAAGAAGATCATGCTAGCCATCTCATGATAGTTCTTCAGACTTTGAAAGATAAGGAGTTGTATGCCAAGTTCTCTAAATGTGAGTTTTGGCTTAAGTCTGTGCCGTTCCTAGGCCACATTGTGTCCGGGGATGGAATTAAAGTTGATACTCGAAAAATTGAGGCAGTACAGAATTGGCCTAGACCCACATCTCCAACTGAAATTAGGAGTTTCTTGGGATTAGCTGGCTATTATAGAAGGTTTGTTGAGGAGTTCTCATCTATTGCTTCTCCTTTGACAAAGTTGACTCAGAAGACAGTGAAATTTCAATGGTCTGAAGCTTGTGAGAAAAACTTTCAGGAATTGAAAAAGAGATTGATTACAACTCCAGTTTTGACATTACCAAAAGGTACTCAAGGTTTTGTGGTGTATTGTGATGCATCTAGAGTTGGTTTGGGTTGTGTCTTAATGCAGAATGACAAGGTTATAGCTTATGCCTCCAGACAGTTGAAGGTTCATGAGAAGAACTACCCAACCCATGACTTAGAGTTGGCTGCTGTAGTGTTCGCATTAAAGATATAGCGTCATTACTTATATGGTGTGCATGCTGACATATTCACTGATCACAAGAGTCTTCAATATGTGCTTACTCAAAAAGAGCTTAATCTCAAACAGAGGAGGTAGTTAGAATTACTCAAGGATTATGACCTGAGTATTCTTTATCACCCAGGTAAGGCTAATGTTGTTGCTGATTCTTTAAGCAGGTTGTCTATGGGTAGCATCGCCCATATTGAAGAAGGGAAGAGAGAGTTAGCAAAAGATGTGCACAAACTGGCATGCCTGGGAGTTAGACTTATAGATTCCGTAGAAGGAGAAATAGCAGTGGCGAATGGGGCCGAGTCATCACTAGTGTCGGAAGTGCAAGAGAAACAAGATCAAGATCCCATTTTGCTTGAGTTGAAGGCAAATGTTCTAAAGAAAAGAGTATTAGCTTTTGAACAAGGGGGAGATGGTGTATTGAGGTATCAAGGTAGATTGTGCATACCTATGGTAGATGAACTCCAAGAGAGGATTATGGAAGAAGCTCATAGCTCTAGATATTCCATTCATCCGGGTTCCACAAAGATGTATCGTGACTTGAAAGAAGTTTATTGGTGGAATAGCATGAAGAAGGGCATTGCAAAGTTTGTTGCCAAGTGTCCAAATTGCCAGCAAGTGAAAGTTGAACACCAAAGGCCAGGTGGTTTGGCCCAGAGGATAGAACTTCCAGAATGGAAGTGGGAGATGATCAATATGGATTTCATTATAGGGTTGCCGAGGTCTCACAGACAACATGATTCTATTTGGGTGATTGTCGACAGAATGACAAAGTCAACCCATTTTCTACCGGTAAAGACTACCCTTTCAGCAGAAGATTATGACAAATTGTATATTCAAAAGATAGTAAGACTTCATGGAGTGCCAATTTCCATTATTTCAGATAGAGGTGCACATTTTACTGCATAGTTCTGGAAATCTTTTTAGAAAGGCTTGTGTTCAAAGGTGAACTTAAGTACTGCATTTCATCCTCAGACTGATGGGCAAGCAGAGCGCACTATTCAGACTTTAGAAGATATGTTGAGGGCTTGTGTACTCGATTTCAAAGGGAGTTGGGATGACCACCTACCTCTCATTGAGTTTGCCTACAATAACAGTTATCACTCTAGCATCCAGATGACTCCATACGAAGCTCTTTATGGGAGAAGATGTAGATCTCCTATTGGATGGTTTGAAGTTGGTGAAGCAGGGTTGATAGGACCATATTTAGTTCACCAAGCTATGGAGAAGGTGAAAGTGATTCAAAAGAGGTTGAAAACGGCACAGAGTCGCTAGAAATCCTACACTGATGTTAGGAGAAGGGCGTTAGAGTTCGAAGTAGATGACTGGGTATATTTGAAAGTGTCACCCATGAAGGGGGTTATGAGGTTTGGTAAGAAGGGGAAACTTAGTCCCCGGTATATTGGACCTTACCGCATAGCCAAGAGAATTGGCAATGTTGCTTATGAGTTGGAGTTACCACAGGAACTAGCAGCGGTTCATCCGGTATTTCACATCTCTATGTTGAAGAAGTGCATAGGCGATCCTGCATTGATCCTGCCGACTGAAAGTGTTAGGATCAAAGATAGCTTATGAAGAGATTCCTGTTCAGATTCTAGACCGTCAAGTTCGTAAGTTGAGAACGAAAGATGAAGCATCAGTCAAGGTCCTTTGGAGGAACCAATTTGTTGAGGAAGCTACTTGGGAAGCCGAAGAGGATATGAAGAAGAGATATCCATATCTCTTTGAATCCGGAGGAAATGCAGATTAAGGTACTAAATTCCTTCTGTCTCTTTGAATTATAGTGAGCATGTTGTTGTTGTTGTTGCATGATTGCTTGTGGGTGTTCGGGTGATGTTACACCCTTAGCCTCTTAAGAGTAACCTCATTCGAGGACGAATGTTCCCAAGGGGGAGATATTGTAACATGCGGAAATTTGAAATAACTACGAAGAGGCTTAAAAATTGGAAATTTCATTTTTGGAAAGAATTTTAAAAATCTGGAAATTTGGCTAAGTATGGGAAAAAGGTGAGTTTTGGCCAACTTTGAGCAGTCATAACTTCTAGATTAGGATGATTTAGGTGTAGTTCCAGTTATGGTTGTAAAGTTCGTGGAATGATCTTTCCAACGCCACCGAGTTTGTTCGATTCCGAGTTCGTATGAGTAAGTTATGCCCTTTAGAAGTTGGGCAGTTGGCAGGAAAATCTGTCCGGAAATTTTAAGGGCATTTGGTCTTTTCCCTAACCAATTCCTTTGGTTATATTGTAGTGTTGGACTGATTTTTAGATCAGTTTGTCCCATTTTAAAAGAGTGAGAGTGAGGGTTTTGAGTAAAGAAGAGAAGAAGAGAAGAAGAAGAGAAGAAGAGGAGATCAAGCAAGTTCCGTCGTGGATATCGTCGGGGGTGATCCCTACTAGGTATGAGTTCATAGTGTTGGGTTGATCCTTTCCCCCACACGCCAAACTCATTTTATTAATGAGAAAAGATTGATTGTGTTGTTGAAATTGTTGGTTGTGTTGTTGATTGTGTTGTTGAGGTTCCTTATTGATTTGGGACATGTTTCCGGTTGTGTTTTTGAGTTGAAATCTATTGTATGTTGAGGAGGTTATGATTCTAAGTGTTTGGGGCTGGAACCCTCGAGGTTTAGAAGGTTTAGAGTTGGAGAAAAGAGGGAGAAAATCCTAGTTTTCTAGGGAAAGGGGTGGTGCGTCGTGCCTGCCAGCGCCCCCCAAAAGGGGTTCTGAACTTTTCCTCTTGGGGCGGCGCGCCTAGCAGAGCGCCAGCAGGACCCCTCTGAACTTTGAGGGCTGGCGCTCCGCGCCTTGCAGAGCGCCAAGGACGCCAAGACTTCTCATTTATCCCCCACTTTCTATGCATGTTCCTTGGTATTGTACCAATGTTTCATAGTTGTTTCCGACACTCCAAAGTACGTCTAAACGTCATGAACTCATCCATAACATGTGATCAAACACCTTGAATTCATAATCCGATTCAAGGAGAGTTAGTTTCCAAGTCAAGTGAAGTTAGAAGTCAAGTGAAGTTAAAAGTCAAGTGAAGTTAGAGCCAAGATTAGAAGTTAAGTAAGTCAAAGCAAGTTTTTTTTTTTTCAAAGTTGTTCAAGAGTCTTTATTGAATGTTTTAACTTCAATTTTAAGGCTCAAGTTTTCAAGTTAAGTAAAAAGTATCGAGTTTCAAGTTAATTCAAGAGTTTAAAGTTGAGTTCATTTCTCAAAAGTCATTAGGAAACTATGTATTCCCGAAGAGGTTTTAAAGAAATGTTTTCACAATGAAGCAAGAGATGAAACTGAGATTTCCAAGATAGTCTTTGAGCTAAGTTTTTGAGTAATTATCTCAAATCAGCAGAAAGAAAAATGTTTTAAAAACATAAGAGCCAGTATATTTTGGGAGTAGTATCGAGCACCGAGTTGGGGGAGCGTTCAAAGAACCCACAGCCCCCATAGAACCATGTTAGCCACCATGGGTAGAAAATGATCATACTTTTTAGATGAATCCTTTTACAGATAGACTAATGGATCCATTAGGCAGTTCAGGTCCTATACCTTTGGCTGGGAATAAGATGCTCTGGCAGCGTGAGGTCGATCGCTGTATCATCACTATAGCTCTTGTGTGATGGTTGTCGGTTAGGGAAACTCCCACATCAGTTATTGTATTTTCATACACAGAGATTATTGTATTTTTATATACATCAGTTTATTAGTAATTCTACATACATCTCAGGCTTATTGTATCTTTGTATATACATAGAGTTTATAGCATGTTTTAAACGGTCTTTCTTTATATCTCACTTGTTTTAAATTGCCTTATATTGAAAGAGTTCAGTCAGGTTGAGTTGAGTTGAGCCAGGTAAGCTTTTCAGTTTCTTCTAGATTTCCTTCTAGCCTTTGTTGCTTAGTTTTCCAGCTCGCATACTCGTAAATTCCATGTACTGATGCCAGTTGGCCTGCATCGTCTTGTGATGCAAACACAGGTACCCCGGATCAGCATCCTGCACGCCGTTGATCCAGCTGAGCACTCCAGAGTCAGTGGTGAGCCTTCTTGTTTTCCGGAGGACTCTGTTATTTTGTGTTCTTAGTTTTCTTTTGTTAGGATGTTGCGGGGTCTGTCCCCAACATCCATCTCAGTATGTTAGAGGCTTCATAGACAGTCAGTCCGATAGTTTGGAGTCTCTCATCTATGTATATATGTAAATACTCTATTTTGAGACTCGAGTTGCCCTTTTGGGCCAGATTTTATATATGTAAATACTCTATCTGTTGAGTTAGGTTTCCGCTAAGTTAAGAAAGCCAGGCCAAGGGTTCGCTTGGGGCCTGCAATGGTCTCCGGGTGCCGGTCCTGCCTAGGGTGTAGGCTCGTGGAGTGACAAAAGGAACTAAATCACGTCTTTTTTTTTTATAGCAAATTAATCACTAGAAAAAGTGTCTAACAGTCTTTTATTAAAATAAAAGGATATCAATAAGAATAAGTTACTAGAAAGAGTGGTTAGGCATATGTACCTTACCAATCCTAATAAGATATTGTTTCAGATAAAATTTTAACTTGACACATCATACCGATTTTATTGATATCCATTAAAACTAATTAACCTTAGGATCAAAACATTTCTTAGTCGAAAATAAATTAAATGAATATAAATAATCTACATAGAAAGACATAAAATGAAACTTTACTTACCAAATTGTGGGCCTTGTTTATTTGAAACTATAAGGTAATGTCTTAGCAATTTCTTTATGACTGGTCAAGCATGACAAGTAGACCTCATTGTATAGAAGATGAATAACCAGTCAAAAAACATATTTTAATAAATATGTACATTAGTACAAGTAAGTAGGAAATTTCTTGGAAACTTTAATGCAATATGCACACAATTAATAGACCACTAAAAGTACAAGCAAATAAAGGTGCAAAGAAAAAAGAAGGGTAATGTCACCGACTACACGACTTGACTTCATCAATTCATTGTGAAGTCAAAGTCTAATTCACTTTATAGTTTATAGTTTCAACCATAAATACTAATTCACTTTATAGTTTGAAATAATTACATACTATCTTATTAATTAATAATTTTATACCAAATTTCAAGTCAGATACATCATTCTTTTAGATATCAAGTCAAATACATGTATCAAAGATACTAAATACATTTTGAAATACAAATACGTATGGTCCAATTTCTATTTGTGCAGATGGATAGTGGGTCCATAACCATAAATGAGAAGAATTAAATAATTACTAGCACTTATTACTCCTTACTACTCCCTTCGTCTCATTTTATATGTCATCCCTTTCTATAAATGAGTGGACCACAATATTTGTCATTTTATAAAATTTATGCATAAATTACCATATTTTACCTATTATACCCTTGATAAAATAGTTAATTAATCTTGTCATATATTAATAAAGTTGACTTAAGAAAACATTAAATAAGGGTAGAAGGGTAAAGTTACATAATTTATTAATGCAAGTACAAAGTAAAAAAGTGACATATAAAATGGAACGGAGGGAGTATTAAGTTAACCCTATTTGCTAATTAAATTAACCACATTGATCTATCGAGGAGCAATAGAAATTTAAGAGATGGTGGAAGGTACTTATATATATTCAATTGTGATAGATTTAAATCAGTAATAAATATATGGTTGAAGCTCCATTGGATTTGAGGAGCTGAAATTTCTTAGAATGTATTTTTTATTTTACTTTTTGGGTTTTTATTCAGTGTTCGATGTCCCCATTAGAGCTCGACTATTCTGAATTCGCACCATATAGGACCCTATTTGACGGAAAACACTCCCTACCAAGAAATTTTTATATCCAGGGTTCGAACCTGAAATCTCTTGTTAAGTGAGGAGCAGCCCCATCCGCTCCACCACATCCTTTGGTGGTTTTTTAGAATGTATGGTAAAAAATTACACTAGACACAAAAAGTTTTTGAAAAATTATCAATAATTACATCTTCCATTCCAGTAGAGTTTTTAAAGTCAAAGTCATCTTTGCTTTCTGTAAATTTAAAGACAAATTTCAATCAATTTTTGGCAGAGAAGATAAAGGGAGGTTGGTGTTTGCATTTGTGGAGCAATAAATTCCGTAGCGGGAGTTAGGAGTTTAGGAAGGTATGCAAATATTTTTCTTGGTTATTTATGTTAAGTGTGTAAAAAAATTAAATATACACTTGTAATAACAGAGAAATATTTAATCTCGATATGCCACATAATTTTCTAACGATGTGTGTGTACCAAACCACCCTTCACTTAAAATGGCTCAGTCCATGACAATATATAATTTCATTTAACTTCTCTTAAAATTTTGGTTCTTCTCATTTGGGATACTCTTTTTCTTTGAAGCTTCATCTACTTGTACTTTTAGCTGTCCATTTTGTAGTCCAGAGCCTAAAGGATAAGTTTTTTTTGAGTAAAGGGGTAAGGTCCATGATCCTCACACCTTCTAAATTTTTTAACACGGTTAACAGTGTAAAATGGAAGGGGCATGGCTCCCACACCTTTTATTTCTTTTTAGTTGTCACACTGTGCTTTTTGAGAGTTGGGTGACCTTTTCAGAATTTTTGTTGGAATTCGTCAACTTCATGCACAATTGTCAGCACTTCAATCCATGTCACAATCAAATATAAATGTGTGGAAGGCATGAAGAAATTTCCTACTACTTACTATGGACGAGTAATATTCAATGTAAATGTACAAGTTGACTACTGCGAGGTGAAGACACTAGTAAAACAATTACGAGTTTCTTGTACAAACTTTTAAGAAGGAGGAGAATGAACACCTTTTAAATTGATAAAAGGCTTAGAGAATGGTGATTTCTAGAAGAACTCTTGAAAGCTTTCAAAGACTCTCAAGTTGCCCTCATCATTTTCCCTTAAATAATTAATGCGTTGACTTAGTAGACATTGAGAAATTTCCTGTTAATATTATTAGTTGACTGGAATGTTTATTTCTTCTTTCCTCTATATAACTAATTTGTTCATCAATTGATCTCATCCGATCCATACACTTTACTTTTTCTTTTCAGACAATTAATTGAATCTATGGCATCATCTTCTTCTTCTTCTTTTGCGAGTAATTCACAATACTATCCTCAATGGAAGTACGATGCCTTTCTAAGTTTCAGAGGATATGATACCCGGAGAAATTTTACAAGTCACTTGTACAAAGGTTTGGAAAACAGGGGACTATTCACCTTTCTAGATGATAAAAGGCTAGAGGATGGTAATTCCCTCTCGAAAGAACTAGTGAAAGCTATAGAAGAGACTCAAGTTGCTGTAATCATTTTCTCAGAGAATTATGCTACATCGAGTTGGTGCTTGAATGAATTAGTGAAGATCATGAAATGCAAGGAAGTAAAACGACAAAGAGTCATACCGATCTTTTATAATGTGGAACCATAACATGTTCGACGGCAGAGTAAGAGCTTTGCAGAAGCATTTGCCAAGTATGAATAAAGGTATAAGGATGATGTTGAGGGCATGCAAAAGGTGCAAGGATGGAGGAATGCACTAACTGCTGCTGCAGATCTAGTAGGATATCATATCCACAACCAGTGAGTTAAAAAAACATGAATTTATGAAGACTACATACACATATATATTCTGTACACAAAAAATTAGTCAAAGAGAATCTTAAATAAATTTTTCCTATTTTCTAAAAAAGAATGATGGTTGATTATATATATTTCTATAAGTTTATTACTCGATGACATTGTTAGGAAGATAATACTTTGATTGATTCTTTTGGAGTTTGATTTACATGCGCTGCATAGTCCTTTTTTTTTTTTTTTATCATAATTATGGACTTTACTGTGTAATATACTTCTTATTCTTGACTTTTTTTTAACCTGTTGTCACGACCCGATTTCTCAAGTCATGATGACACCTACTATAACCCACCAGTAGGTAAGCCAACCCGTAACCCGGAACAACAAGTAATGGGTCTGAGGGTAGAAACTAAACAAGAGTAGGCAAATAACAATATAAACAGGCG